>CM033470.1:49309070-49331661 GCA_019447015.1 Hymenochirus boettgeri | reverse complement strand
GGATCTACTAACTCTGCTATCTATCTATCTAACTGCTATCTATCTATCTAACTCTGCTATCTATCTATCAGCTTCTATCTATCTATCTATCTAACTGCGATCTAATGATCTAACTTTGGCTATCTATCTATCTAACTCGCTATCTATCTATCGAGCTATCTAACGCTGCTCTCTACTATCTAACTCTATCTATCTATGTCTATCTATCTATCTACTCTGCTACTATCTATCCTAACTCTGCTATCTAATCCTATCTATCTATCTATCTATCTATCTATCATCTATCTAATCGGCTATCCTATCTATCTATCTCAACTCTGCTATCTATCTATCTAACTCTGCTATCTATCTATCTAACTCTGCTAATCTATCATCTAAACTCTGCTATCCTATCTATCTAACCGCTATCTATCTTATCTAACTCTGCTAATCTCTCTATCTAACTCAGATGATAGATAGATAGATAGGCAGAGTTAGATAGATAGATAAATAGATAGCAAACTCTATCTTCTCTCTAGCTACTCTATCTATATCTATCTATCTCAACTCTGCTATCTATCTTCTAACTCTGCTAGCTTCTATCTAGATATCTACTAGCTAACTCTCTACTATCTTCTCTATCTCATCTCTGCTATCTATCTACCTTCTGGCTATCTATACCTATCTATCTCTATCTTATCTAACTCTGCCTATCTATCTAATCTTATATCTATTTAGCTATCTAACCTCTACTATCTATCTATCCTGCTATCTATCTAACTCTGCTAGCTTCATTCTAACTCTGCTCCTATCCTATTATCTATCTCATACTATCTGTCTGTCCTGTCCTGTCTTTTTCTAACTCTAATCTATCTACCTAACTCTGCTATCTATCTTCTATCTATCTATCTATCTATCTATCTGTCTGCCCATCCTCTGTCTAACTCTGCTATCTATCTAGGTCTATCTATCTCCCTCTGCTATCTACTCTCTATTGCATCTATCTAACTCTGCTATCTAATCTATCTAACTCCTGTCTATCTATCTAATCTAACTCTGCTATCTATCTATCCTAACTCTGCTTATCTACTATCTATCAGATATATAGATAGATAGCAGAGTTGAGATATATAGATAATAGATAGCAAACTCTATCTCTATCTATCTCTCTAACTCTATATCTCATCTATCTAACCTCTGCTATCTATCTATGTAACTCTGCTATCTATTATCTTAATATCCTACATATCCAACTCTCTACTATCTATCTATCTATCTCTGCATCTATCTAACTCGCTATCTATCTATCTATCTAACTCTGCTATCTATCTATCTATCTATCTTCTATCTATCTATCTGTCTATCTATCTGTCTAAACTCGCTATCTATCCCTAGCTATCTATCTATATACCTCTGCTATCTAGCTATCTTCACATCTATCTAACTCTGTCTATCTAGCTATCTATCATCTATCGCACTCCTGATATCTGCTATCTAACTCTGCCGGCTATCTATCTATCTAACTCTGCTTATCTATACTATCTCTCTGCTATCATCTATCTATCTATCGATCTATCTAACGCTGCTTCTCTATCTACTCTAACCTCTATCTATCTATGTCCTATCTATCTATCTGTCTAACAACTCTGCTATCTATCTATCTAACTCTGCTATCCTATCTATCTATCTATCGTATCTATCTATCATCTATCTAACTCTGCTATCTACTATCTATCTATCTATCTATCTATCTATCTATCTAACTCTGCTATCTTCTATCTAACTCTTCTAACTCCTGCTATCTATCTATCTAAACTCTGCTATCTATCTATCTAACTCTGCTATCATCTATCTAACTCTGCTATCTATCTATCTAACTCTGCTATCTACTATCTATCTATTCTAACTCAAATGATAGATAGATAGCAGCAGTTAGACAGATAGTAAATAGATAGCAAACTCTATCTCTAATCTATCTAACTCTATCTATATCTATCCTATCTAACTCTGCTATCTATCTTCTAACTCCTGCTAGCTATCTATCTTATATATCTACATATCTAACTCCTCTCTACTATCTATCTCTCTATCTCCTGGCTATCTATCTAACTCTGCTATCTATCTATATTATCTAGCTATCTATCTATCTCTCTATCTATCTAACTCTGCTATCTATCTATCTATATATCTATTTATCTATCTAACTCCTACTATCTATCTAACTCGGCTTATCTATCTAACTTGCCATCTATTTATCTATCTATTTATCTATCTATACTATCTGTCGTCTGTCTGTCTAATTATCAACTCTATCTATCTATCTATCTATCTACTATCTATCTATCTAGCTCCTCTATCTGTCTGTCTGTCTGTCTGGCTATCTATCTGTCTAATTCCTAACCTCGGCGATCTATATCTATCTATCTATCTACACCTCTGCTATCCTAGCTATCTATCATCTATCTAACTCTGCACCTATCTATCTATCTAACTCTGTCTATCTATCTATCTAACTCTGCTATCTATCTATCAACTCTGCTATCTATCTATCTAACTCTGCTATCTATCTAGCTAACTCTGCAGCTATCTAGCTAACTCTGCTATCTATCTATCTACTCTGCTATCTATCTATCTAACTCAGATAGATACGATAGATTTCAGAGTTAGATAGATAGATAAATAGATAGCAAACTCTACTCTATCTATCTATCTAACTCTGCTTCTATATATCTAACTCTGCTATTTCTATCTAACTCTGCTATCTCTCATCTATGTAACTCTGCTAGCTATCCTATCTATAAAAAAAGAGAAAAAAAAAAAGAAGAAGAAAAACAACAAAAAAAAAATATCCTACTATCTACCTCTCTACTATCTTCTCTATCTATCTCTGCTATCTCTCTAACTCTGCTATCTATCTATCTATCTACCTCAACTACTCTGCTATCTATCTATCTTCTGTCTATCTATCTGTTAACTCTGGACTATCTTCTCTATCTATCTATCTATCTACCCTCTGCTATCTAGCTATCTACATCTATCTAACTCTGTCTAGCTAGCTATCTATCATCTATCTAACTCTGTGATCTATCTATCTAACTCTGCTTAGCTATCTAACTCTGCTATCTATCTATTTATCTATCTATTTATCTATCTATAACTATCTGTCCTGTCTGTCTATTTATCTAACTCTATCTAGCTATCTAACTCTGCTATCTATCTATCTAATCTATCCTATCTATCGTATCTATCGATCTATCTGTCCTTCTATCTATCTGTCTACTCCTGCTATCTTATCTATCTATCTTCTACCGTCTGCTATCCTAGCTAATCTATCATCTCTCTACTCGTTTTCTGCTTCTATCTATCTAACCGCTGGCTATCTATCTGCTATCTAACTCTGCTATCTATCTATCTATCTTCTATCTATCTATCTATCTATCTATCTATCCTATCTATCTATCTATCTATCTACTCTGCTATCTATCTATCTAACCTCTGCTATCTATCTATCTAACTCAGATATATAGATAGATAGAGTAGTTAGATAGATAGATAAATAGGAATAGCAACCTCTATCTCTATCGACTATCTAACTCTATATCCCTATCTATCTAACTCTGCTATCTATCTAATGTAACCTCTGCTAGCTATCTATCTCTATATCTACATATCTAACTCTCTACTACTATATATCTTCGAACTCTGCTATCTATCTTACTCCGCTTCGTAGTCTATCTATCTATCTAACTCTGCTATCTATCTAATCTATCTATCTATCTATCTATCTATATTCCTCTGCCTATCTAGCTATCTAACATCTATCTAACTCTGCATCTAGCTTATCTATCATCTATCTAAACTCTGTTATCTATCTATCTAACTCTCTTCTCTATCTAAAAAAAAACTCTCTACTAATCTATTTATCTATCTATTATCTATCTATACTATCTGTCTGTCTGTCTGTCTATTTATCTAACTCTATCTTCTATCTAACTCTGCTATCTATCTATCTATCTATCTATCTATCTAGCTATCTATCTTCCTATCTATCTGTCTAACTCTGCTATCTATCTATCTATCTATCTATCTATCTCATCTATAGACCTCTGCTATCTAGCTATCTATCATCCTATCTAACTCTGCTATCTAGCTTTATCTATCACTGATCTAACTCTGCTATCTATCCTATCTAACTCTGCTATCATATCTATCTAACTCTGCTATCTCATCTCTATCTAACTCTTGTTATCTATCTATCTAACTCTGCTATCTACTATTCTAAACTCTGCTATCTAATCATTAACTCTGCTATCTATCTATCTAACTCTGCTATCTTCTATCTAACTCTGCTATCTATCTATCTAACTCTGCTTATCTATCTATCTAACTCTGCTATCTATCTAATCTATCTAACTCTGCTAATCTATCTATCTAACTCTGCTATCTATCTATCTAACTCTGCTATCTTATCTTCTAACTCTTGCTATCTATCTATCTAACTCTGCTATCTATATATCTAACTCAGATAGATAGATAGATAGCAGGAGGTAGATAGATGATAATAGTGCAAACCTCTATCTCATCTATCTAACTCTATCTAATCTACTCTATCTAACTCTGCTCTCTATCTCTATCTACTCTGCTAGCTATCTATCTAATATCTACATATCTAACTCTCTACTATCTATCTATCTCTGCTATCTATCTAACTCTGCTATCTTCTACTACTATCTATCTATCTAACTCTGCTATCTATCTATCTATATAGCGATTTATCTATCTAACTCTCTACATCTATCTATCCATGCTATCTATCCTAACTCTGGCTTATCTATCTAACTCTGCTTATCTATATATTTATCTATCTATTTAATATCTACTATCCTATCTTTTCTGTTCGTCTGTCTATTTATCTTAACTCTATCTATCTATCTAACTCTGCTATCTATCTAATCTATCTATCTACCCTGCTATCTAGCTATCTATCCTCTAATCTAACTCTGCTATCCTCTCTATCTAACTCGGCTATCTATCTATCTATCTATCTATCTACTATCTATCTAACTCTGCTATCTATCCTATCTAACTCTATCTATCTATTCTAACTCGATAATAGAAGAATAGCAAGTTAGTGAATAGATAAATAGATAGCAAAACTCTCCTCTATCTATCTATCTAACTCTCTATCCAGTCTATCTAACCCTGCTATCTAATCTTGTAACTCTGCTAGCTATCGATCTATATATCTACATATCTAACTCTCTCTAATCTACTAATCTATCTCTGCCTATCTTTACTAACTCTGCTATCTATCTATCTATCTAACTCTGCTATCTATCTATCTATCCTATCTAGCTATCTATCTATCTACTAATCTATCTGTCTAACTCTGCTATCTATCTATCTATCTATCTATCTTCTATCTATCTACCTCTGCTATCTGCTATCTATCATCTATCTAACTCCTGCTATCTAGCTCTCTATCACTATCTAACTCTGCTATCTATCTTTCTAACTCTGCTATCTACTATCTAACTCTTCTATCTATTATCTATCTATCGATCTATCTAACGCTGCTCTCTATCTATCTACTCTATCTACTCTTTCTATCTATCTATCTATCAACTCTGCTAATCTATCTATCTAACCTGGCTATCTATCTATCTATCTACATCCTATCTAACCCGGCTATCCTATCTATCTATCTATCTTACCATCTGCTATCTGCTATCTATCATCTATCCTACCTTCTGCATCTAGCCTATCTATCATCTATCTAACGCTGCTATCTAGCTATCTAACTCTGCATCGATCTATCTAACTCTGCTATCTTCTATCTATCTATCATCTATCTAACGCTGCTCTCTATCTTTCTAACTCTTTCTATCTATGTCTATCTATCTATCTAACTCTGCTATCTATCTATCTATCTATCTAATCTTCTATCTATCTATCTATCTAGCTATCTATCTATCATCTATCTAACTCTAGCTATCTATCTATCTATCTATCTAAACCTGGCTATCTATCTAACTCTGAACTCCTGCTTATCTAATCTATCTACTCTGCATCTATCTATCTAACGCTGCTATCTATCTATCTATCGAACTCTGCTACTATCTATCTATCTAACTCTGCTATCTATCTATCAACTCAATAGATAGATTTAGATAGCATAAGTTAGATAGAATAGATACTAGATAGCACCTCTATCTCTATCTATCTTAACTCTATCTATATTCTGTCTATCTAACTCTGCTAATCTATCTATCTACCTCGCTAGCTATCTGCTACTATATCTACATATCTAACTCTCTACTATCCTATCTATCTCTGCTATCTATCTAACCCTGCTATCTATCTATCTCATCTATCTATCTACTCCTTCTATCTAGCTATCTATATTCTATTTATCTATCTAACTCTCTACTATCTTCTATCCCTGCTATCGATCTAACCTCTGCTTATCTATCTACTCTCCTATCTATCTATTTTATCTATCTATTTATCTATCTATTTAATCTATCTATACTATCTGGTCCTGTCTGTCTATTTCATCTAACTTCTATCTATCTATCTAACTCTGCTATCTATCTTATCTAGTCTGTCTGTCCTGTCTGTTCGTCTGTCTGTCCTGGCCTGTCTGTCTGTCTTCTGTCTGTCTGTCTGTCTGTCTTACTGTCTATCTGTCTATCTATCTGTTCTAACTCTGTCTATCTATCTATCTATCTATCTAATCCTATCTATCTATCTATCTATCTACCTCTGCTATCATAGCTATCTATCATCTATCTACCTCGGCTATCTTCTATCTAACTCTGCTATCTATCTTCTATCTAACTCTGCTATCTATCTAGCTAACTCTTCTATCTATCTATCACTCAATAGATAGATATATAGCAGAGTTTGATAGATAGAATAAGATAGATAGCAAACTCTATCTCTATCTAAATCTATCTAACTCTATATCTATCTATCTAACGCTGCTATCTATCTATGTAACTCTGCTAGCTATCTATCTATGTAACTCCTGCTAGCTCTCTATCTATTATCTACATATCTACTCTCTACTTCCTACTATCTATCTATCTCAGCTATCTATCTAACTCGCTATCTATCTATCTATCTAACATCTGCTATCTACTATCTATCTGTCCTACTATCTGTCTAAACTCTGCTATCTAATCTATCTAATCTATCTAATCTACCTCTGCTATCTTAGCTTACTATCATCTATCTAACTCTGCTATCTGCTATCTATCCTCTATCTAACTCTGCTATCTAGGCTAGTCTATCATCTATCTACCTCTGCTATCTATCTATCTAACTCTGCTTATCTATCTATCTACCTCTGGCTTATCTATCATATCTAACTATGCTATCTATCTAGCTAACTCTGCTATCTAGCTATCTAACTCTGTCTTCTAACTATCTACTCTGTATCTATCTATCTAACTCTGCTATCTACTCTATCTATCTAACAACTAACTCGTTATCTATCTATCTATCTCTATCTATCTATCTATCTATCTATCTATCTGTCTAACTCTGCTTATCTATCTATCTATCTATCTATCTATCTATCTGTCTACTCTGGCTATCTATCTATCTCTATCTTCTATCTAACTCTGCTATCTATCTATCTCTATCTCTCTATCTAACTCTGCTATCTATCTATCTCTATCTATCTATCTATCGTTCTAACTCGGCTATCTATCTATCTATCTATCTATCATCTATCTAACTCTGGCTATCCTATCTATCCTATCTATCTATCTCTCATCTACTAACTCTGCTATCTATATCTATCTAACTGCTAGCTCTATCTATCTAACTCTCTAATCTATCTATCGATCTAGCTTGCCTATCTATCTTCTACTCTCTACTCTGCTATCTATCTATCTCATCTAACTCTGCTATCTATCTATCTACCTGCTATCTATCTATCTAACCAGATTCGATAGATAGCAGAGTTAGATAAATAGATAGCAAACTCTATCTCTATCTATCTATCTAGCTAACTCTGCTATCTAGCTATCCTATCTATCTATCTAAACTCTGCTATCTATCTAGTCTTATCCTCTGTCTAACTCTGCTTATCTAGCTTCTAACTCTGCTATCTATCCATCTATCTGTCCCTTCTGTCCCTTGTCTGTCTATTTATCTAACTCTGCTCTCTATCTTTCTTCTATCTAACTCTGCTATCTATCTATCTCTATCTATCTATCTACTCTGCTATCTATCTATCTACCTGTCCTATCTATATATCTATCTTCTACCTCTGCTATCTATCTAATCTTCTTCTATCTATCTATCATCTATCTAACTCGGCTACAATACTATCTAGCTAGCTAACTCGCTACTATCTATCGAGACTCTGCTATCTATCTACTAACTCTGCTATCTATCTATCAATCGGCTATCTATCTATCTCTATCTATCGATCTAACTCTGCTATCTAATCTATCTATCTAAACGACCTCTGCTATCTATCTACTCTATCTATCCTAGCAATCTATCAACTCGGCTTCTTATCTATCTATCTATCTATCTATCTATCTCTGCTATCTATCTATCTCTATCTATCTCTCACCTGCTATCTATCTATCTAACTCTGCATCTATCTATCTCATCTATCGAGCGAACTCGCTATCTATCTATCTATCTACCTATCTATCTATCTATCTGTCTGGTCTGTCTGTCTGTCTATCTAATCTGTTCCTAACTCTGCATCTATCTATCTATCTATCTACTGCTTGCTATCTAGCTATCTATCATCTATCTAAACTCTGCTATCTATCTATCCACCTCTGCTATCTATCAACTCTGCTATCTATCTATCTAACTCGCTATCTCTATCTATCTAACTCTGCTATCTATCTATCTACTCTGCTATCGTATCTATCTAACTCATAAGAGAGATGATAGCAGAGTTAGATAGATAGATAATAGAGTAGCAAACTCTATCTCTATCTATCATCTAACTCTGCTATCCTATCTATCTAAGTCTGCTATCTTCTATCTAACTCTGCTATCTATCACTGTAAACTTCTGTAGCTATCTATCCTATATATCTACATATCTAACTCTCTACTATCGATCTATCTATGCTCTGCTACCTATCAACTCTGCTATCTATCTATCTATCTAACTTTGCTATCTATCTATCTTCTATCTGTCTATCTATCTGTCTAACTCTGTCTATTATCTATCTATCGTATCTAATCGTACCGTCTTCGATCTAGCTAGCGTAACATCTATCTAACTCTGCTATCTCGGCTATCTATCTCTATCTATACTCTGTTAGCTCCTATCTAACTCTGTTAATCTATCTAACTCATGCTATCTATCTATTTATCTATCTATTTATCTATCTATTATCGGTCTGTCCCTGTCTGTCTATTTTCTAACTCTATCTATTATCTAACTCTGCTTATTCTATTATCTATCTAATCTACTATCTATCTATCTATCTATCTTCTGTCTATCTATCTGTCTAACTCTGCTATCTATCTATCTATCTATCTACCTCTGCTATCATAGCTATCTATCATCTATCTAACTCTGCTATCTATCTATTCTAACTCTGCTAGCTATCTATCTATCTAACTCTGCTATCTATCTATCTATATAACCTGGCTAAATTCTATCTATCTATCTGCTATCTACCTCTGCTATCTATCTCATCTCCTCTGCTATCTATCTATCTAACTCAGATAGATACTAATAGGCAGAGTTAGATTGATAGATAAATAGAATCAAACTCGATCTCTATCCTATCTATCTAACTCCTATATCTTCTACTAACTCGCTATCTATCTATTGTAACGCGCTATCTATCTATCTATATATCTACATATTAACTCTCTACTAAACTATCTTCTATCTATCTCTGCGTATCTATCTAACTCTGGGGCTAGCCTAATCTAGCTATCTAACTCTGCTATCTATCTATCTACTGATCTATCTATCTCTCTACTATCTATTATCATGTCTATCTAGCTGCTAAACTCTGTTCTATCTCTCTATCTATCTATCTTCTACTACCTCTGCTATCTATCTATCTAATCATCATCTAACTCTGCGATCTAGCCTATCTATCATCTATCTAACTCTGGCTATCTATCTATCTAAACCTGCTATCTATCTATCTAACTCTGGCTATCTTCTATCTATCTATCTATCATCTTCTAACGCTGCTCTCCTATCTATCCTAACTCTATCTATCTATGTCTATCTATCTATCTATCGAACGCTCTATCTATCTATCTAAACTCTGCTATCTATCTATCTAATCTATCATCTTCTAACTCTGCTAATCTATCTATCTATCTATCTACCTCTGCTATCTAAGTCTATCTATCATCTATCTAACTCTGCTTATCCAGCTCTCTATCACGCTATCTAACTCTGATTATCTATCAACTCTGGCTATCCTAATCTATCTAACTCTGCTATAATATCTATCTATCTTCGATCTATCTAAACGCCTGCTCTCTATCTATCTCACTCTTTCTATCTATGTCATCTATCTATCTCTCTAACTCTGCATCTTCTATCTTATCTATTATCTATCGATCGATCATCTATTCGAACTCTGCTATCTATCTAATCTAGCCTAACTCTGCTATCTAATCTATCTATCTAACTCTCTATCGTATCTATCTAACTCTGCTATCTATCTATCTAACTCTGCTATCTAGCTATCTATGCTACACTCTGCTATCTATCATCTATCTAACTCGATCAGCTATCTAACTCAGATAGATAGATAGATACAGAGTTAGATAGATGGATAAATAGATAGCAAACTCTATCTCTATCTAATCTAACTCTATCTATATCTTATCTATCTACACTCTGCTATCTATCTATCTAACTCTGCTAGCTATCTCTCTATATAATCTACTTATCTAACTCTCTAACTATCTTATCTATCTATCTCTGCTATCTATCTAACTCTGCTATCTATCTATCTATCTACGAACTCGGCTACTATCTATCGATATATCTATTTATCTATCTAACTCTCTACTATCTATCTATCCTATCCCTGCTATCTATCTACTAAACTCTGCTTTCTATCTAACTCTGCGATCTATCATTTATCTATCTATTTATCGATCGATACTATCTTCTGTCTGTCTATTTTATCTAACTCTATCTATCTATCTAACCTGTCTATCTGTCTGCCCTGTCTGTCCTGTCTGTCTGTCTGTCCTGTCTGTCGAGTCTGTCTGTCCCGTCTGTCTGTCTATCTGTCTATCTATCTGTCTAACTCTGCGATCTATCGAATCTATCTATCTATCTATCTACCTCTGCTATCATAGCTATCTATCATCTATCTAAATATCTCTACTCTGCTATCTATCTATCTTAACTCCTGCTATCCGATCTATCTACTAACTCTGCTATCTATGCTTAATCTAACGCTGCTATCTATCTATCTAACTCAATAGATAGATAGATAGCAGAGTTAGATAGATAGATAAATACTAGCAAACTTATCTCTATCTATCTATCTAACTCGATATCTATTCTATCTAACTCTATATCTATCCTTATCTATCTAACTCCCTGCTATCTATCTATGTAACTCTGCTACTATCTATCTATTAACTCTGCTACTAATCTATCTTCTATCTCATATCTAACTCTCTACTATCTATCTTCTATCTTCTATCTCTGCCTATCTATCTTAACTCTGCTATCTTACTATCCTATCACTCTGCTATCTATCTAGCTATCTATTATCTAATCTGTCTATCTATCTGTCTAACTCTGCCTATCGATCTATCTATCCTATTCTATCTACCTCTGCTATCTAGCTATCTATCATGGGCATTTTCTAATCTCTATCTAACTCTGCTATCTAGCTATCTAATCATCTATCTAACTCTGTATCTATCTATCTAACTCTGCATCTATCTATCTAAACTTCTGCTATCTATCTGCTAACTCTGCTATATATCTCTCTAACGCTGCTATTATCTATCTAACTCTGCTATCTATCTATTCCTAACTCTGCTATCTATCTATCTAACTCTGTTTATCTATCTATCTAACTCTGCTATCTATCTATCTAATCTGCTATCTATCTATCGATCTCTATCTATCCACCTATGCTATCTACATATCTATCTACTATCTATCTATCTATCTATCTCTCTATCTATCTATCTATCGATCTGTCGAACGCCTGCCTATCTATCTATCTATCTATCTATCTATCTATCTGTCCTAACTCTGCTATCCTCTCTATCTCTATCTATCTATCTAACTCTGCTATCTATCTATCTTTCTATCTAGCTCTCTAACTCTGCTATCTATCTATCTATCTATCTATCTATCTATCTAACTCTGCCTATCATCTTATCTATCTATCAATCTATCTAACGCTGCTATCTAATCTTCTATCTAATCTATCTATCTCTCATCTACTCTAACTCTGCTATCTACTATCTAACTCTAACTCTGTCTATCTATCTATCTAACTCTGCTATCTAGCTATCATCTAGCTCTCTATCTATCAATGCTATCTACTATCTCGGTCTATCTATCTATCTATCTGAACTCGGCTATCTATCCTATCATCTATCTAACCTCTGCTATTCTATCTATCTAACTCTGGTATCTATCAGCTAACTCAGATAGATAGATAGCAGAGTTAGATAAATAGATATCAACTCTATCTCTATCTATCTAATCTATCTAACTCTGCTATCTCTCTCTCTCATCTCTCTCTCTAACTTCTGCTATCTCTCGAATCTCTCTATCTGTCTAACTCTGCTTATCTATCTATCTCACTCTGCTATCTATCCTAATCTGTCCTGTCTGTCTTCTGTCCTATTTATCTAACTTCTATCTCTATCTATCTACTCTGCTTCTATCTATCGATCTAGCTACTATCTAACTCTGCTATCTATTAATCTCTAGCTTATCTATCTAACTCTGCTATCTATCTATCTACCTGTCTATCTATATATCTATCTGTCTACCTCTGCTATCTAAATCTATCTATCTATCTATCTATCTATCATCTATCTAACTCTGCTATCATATGCTATCATCTAACTCTGCTTATCTACTATCTAACTCGGCTATCTACTATCCTACCTGCTATCTTCTATCTCTATCTAATCTAATCCTAACTCTGCTAATCTTCTATCTATCTAACTACTCTCTGCTATCTATCATCTCTATCTTATCTACATCTATCTAACGCTGCTATCTATCTATCTATCTATCGATCTATCCTCTGCATCTATCCTATCTTTATCTATCTATCTCACTCTGCTATCTACTATCTAACTCCTGCTATCTTCTATCTCTATCTATCTCTATCTATCTAACTCGGCTATCTATCTCTCTATCTATCTATCTATCTCTGCTATCTATCTATCTATCTATCTATCATCATCATCTATCGAACTCTGCTATCTACTATCTATCGATCTATCTAACTCTGTCTATCTATCTATCTAACTCTGCTATCTTATCTAATCTAACTCTGCTATCCTATCTATGCCTATCTAGCTCTGCTTATCTATCTATCTACTAACGCTGCTATCTATCTCTCTACTAACTCTGCTATCTAGCGATCTACTCCTGCTATCTACTATCTAACTCTGCTATCTTCTATCTTAACTCAGATAGATAGATACAGAGTTAGATAAATAGATCGGCAAAACTCTATCTCTATCTATCTATCTAACTCCTTCTACTATCTATCTCTATACATATTCTATCTATCTACTCGCCTATCTAGCTTCTATCCTGAGCCTTGTCTAATCTCGCTTATCTATCTATCTAACTCTGGCTATCTATCCTATCTGTCTGTCTGTCCTGTCTGTCTATTTATTCTAACTCTCTCTATCTATCTAACTCTGCTCTCTACTATCTATCTATCTCTCTAACTCTGCTATCTATCTATCTCTAGCTATCTATCTAAACTCTGCTATCTATCTAGCTACCTGTCTATCTATTATATCTATCTGTCTAACCTCTGCTAATCTATCTTATCTATCTATCTATCTATCTATCTATCATCTATCTAACTCTGCTACTACTACTATCGAACTCTGCTATCTATCTTCTAACTCTGCTATCTATCTATCTCGAGCTATCTATCTAACCTGGCTATCTATCTTATCTATCTAACTAACTCTGCTTATCTATCTATCTTCTATCATCTATCATCTAATCTAACCCTGCTATCTATCTATATCTATTCTATCTATCTATCTATCTATCTATTATCTATCTATCTATTTCTGCTATCTATCTATCTCTATCTACTATCTAACTCTGCTATCTATCTATCTAACTCTGCTATCTATCTATCTATCTCTATCTATCTATCTAACTCTGCTATCTATTCTATCTATCTATCTACTATCTACTAACTCTGGCTGATCTATCTATCTATCTATCTATCATCTATCTCTATCTACTCTGTCTATATTCTATCATCATCTATCTATCTAGCTAACTCTCTATCTATCTATCTAACGCTATCTATCTATCTAACTCCTGCTATCATCTATCTATCTAAACTCTGCTATCTATCTATCTATCTAACCGCTGTCTATCTCTCTATCTATCTAACTCTCTGCTATCATCTATCTAACCTGGCTACTATCTATCTAACTCCGATTAGATGATAGGTGCAGAGTTAGATAAATAGATAGCAAACTCTATCTCTATTATCTATCTATCTAACTCTGCTTATCTATCTCTAGCTATCTATCTATATAACTCTGCTATCTATCTATCTCTATCTACTATCTAACTCTGCTATCTATCTATCTATCTGTCTACTCTGTCTTATCTACTATCTAACTCTCTACTATCCTATCTTCTGTCTGTCTGTCTGTCTATTTATCTAACTCTATCTATCTATCTCAATCGCTCTCTATCTATCTATCTATCTATTAACTCTGCTAGTCTATCTATCTCTATCTATCTTCTAACTCTGGGGCTATCTATCCTATCTATCTATCTCTATCGATATATCTATCGTCTACCTCTGCTATCTATCTATCTATCTATCTATCTATCTATCATCTATCTAACTCTGCTATCTATCTATTCTCTATCTATCTATCTCACTCTGCTATCTTCTATCTATCTGTCTAGTCTATATATCTATCTGTCTACCTCTGCTTCTATCTATCTATCGATCTATCTATCATCTATCGAACTCTGCTATCTATCTATCTATCTAACTCGGGGCTATCTCTCTATCTAACTCTGCTATCTATCTCTATCTACCTCCTGCTATCTATCTAATCAACTCTGCTATCTAACTATCTATCTATCTCTATCTATCTATCTAACTCTGCTATCTATCTATCTATCCTAATCTACTAACTCCTGGGTAACTCTGCTATCTATCTATCTATCTAACTCTGCTATCTATCCTCTCTATCTATCTATCAACTACGCTATCATCTATCTATCTATCTATCTATCTATCTATCTATCTATCCTATCTATATAACTCTTCTATCTATCTATCTATCTATCTATCTATCTATCTATCTATCAGCTATCATTATCTAACGCTGCTTCTATCTATCTATCTATCTCTCTAACTCTGCTATCTATCTATCTAACTCTGGCTATCTTAGCTATCTCATCATCTATCTAACTCTTCTTCTAGCTATCTATCCTCTATCTAACTCTGGTCTAACTGTCTGCTATCTGCGATCTAACTCTGTATCTTCTACTAACTCTGTTATCTATCTTCGAACTTCTGGCTATCTATCTAATCTAACTCTGGGCTATCTATCTATCCTAATCTCGTATCTATCTATCTATCTATCTATCTATCTATCTATCTATCTATCTGTCTACTCTGCTATCTATCTATCTATCTATCTATACTATCTATCTATCTGTCTAACTCTGCTATCTATCTATCTCTATCGATCATCTAACTCTGCGAATCTTCTATCTATCTCTATCTATCTATCTAACTCTGCTATCTATCTATCTCTATCTATCTCATCTATCTATCTACTATCTAACTCTGCTATCTATCTAGTCTTATCTATCATCTATCTAACTCTGGGCTATCTACTATCTATCTATCTATCTATCTCTCATCTTATCTAACGCTGCTATCTACTAGCTAACTCGACTTCTGGGCTATCTATCTATCTAACTCTGGCTAGCTACGTCTAGCTCGCTCATCTCTCTATCTATCCTAGCGCTGGCTACTATCTATCTATCTAGGCTCTGCTACTATCTATCTATCCTAACTCTGTCTATCTATCATCTATCTAACGCTGCTATCTATCTATCTAACTCTGCTATCTATATCTACTAACTCTGGGCTATCTATCTATCTAACTCTGGGTATCTACTATCTAACTCAGATAGAAGATAGCAGAGTTAGATAATAGATAAGCAAACTCTATCTCTATCTATCCTATCTAACTCTGTCTAAATCTATCTATCTCTATCTATTCTATCTAACTCTGCTATCTATCTATCTATCTATCTGTCTAAACTCTGCTTATCTATCTATCTCAACTCTGGCGATCTATCCTATCTGTCCTGTCTGTCTGTCTGTCTAATTTAATCTAACTCTATCTATCTATCTAACTCTGCTCTCTTCTATCTATCTATCTATCTATCTAACCTGCTATCATATCTATCTCTATCTATCTAATCTCCTCTGGCTATCTATCTATCTACCTGCTATCTATAATCTTATCTGTCCTACCTCTGCTATCTATCTATCTATCTACTATCTATCTATCTATCATCTATCTAACTCTTCTATCTATCTATCTATCTAACTCTGGTGCTATCTATCTATCTAACTCTGCTATCTATCTAAGCTAACTCTGCTATCTATCTCTCGAACTCTGCTATCTATCTATCTCTATCCTATCTATCTAACTCTGCTATCTATCTATCTATCTGTCTAACTCTGCTTATCTATCTATCTAACTCTGCTATCTATCCTATCTGTCTTCCTTTCTGTCTGTCTATTTAGCTAACTCTATCTATCTATCTAACTCTGCTCTCTATCTATCTATCTATCTCATCTGTAACTCTGCTATCTCTCTATCCTATCTATCTATCTAACTCTGCTATCTATCTACCTGTCCCTATCTATATATCTATCTGTCTACCTCTGGCTATCTATCTTATCTATCTATCTATCTATCTATCTATCATCTATCTACTTACCTCGCTATCTATCTTCTACCTAACTCTGCTATCGTATCTATCTACGCTGCTATCTATCTATCTCTATCTATCTATCTAAAGAACCTCGCTATCTATCTATTCATCTCACTAACTCTGCTATCTATCTATCTCTATCTATCTATCTGCTATCTAACTCTGCTTCTATCTATCTATCTATCTATCTACGTCTCTGTGCTATCTATCTATCTCTATCGATCTATCTACTCTGCTATCTAATCTATCTAACTCTGCTATCTATCTATCTCTATCTTCTATCTAACTCTGCTATCTATCTATCTATCTATCTATCACTACTAACTCTGCTATCTATCTTCTACTATCTATCATCTATCATCTATCTAACTCTGCTATCTATCTATCTATCTAATCTATCCTATCTAACTCTGGCTATCTATCTAATCTATCTAACTCTATCTATCTATCTACCTCTGCTATCTATCTATCTATCTAGCTCTGTTCTATCTATCTATCTAAATCTACTCGCTATCTATGCTATCTATCTACTCGCTGATCCTCATCTATCGAACTCTAGCTATCTATCCTTCTAACTCAGTATAGATAGATAGCGAGGTTAGATAACATGCTAGCACTCATCTCTATCTATCTATCTATCTAACTCTGCTATCGATCTATCTCTATCCTATCTATCTACCTCGGCTATCTATCTAGTCTATCTGTCTAACGCTGCTTATCTATCTATCTATACTCTGCTATCTATCCTATCTGTCTGTCTGGCGGTCTTTCTATTTATCTAAACTCTATCTATCTATCTCACTCTGCTCTCTATCTATCTATCTATCTTATCTAACTCTGGCATCTACTATCTCTATCTATCTATCTAACTCTGGCTATCTATCTATCTAGCTATCGATCTCTGTCTATCTATCTATCTATCTATCTATCATCTATCATCTATCTAACTCTGTGCTATCTATCTATCTATCTATCTATCTAACTCTGCTATCTATCTATCTAACTCGCTTCTGATCCAATATCTAACTCTGCTTCTATCTATCTACTCTAGCATCTGCTCTCTATCTAATCTATCTCACCTGCTATCTATCTACTATCTAACTCGCTATCTCTCTATCTAACTCGGGCTATCTATCTATCTAATCAGATAGATAGATAGCAGAGTTAGATAAATAGATCGCAAACTCTATCTCTATCTATCTATCTAAACCTCTGTCTATCTATCTATCTCTATCTATCTATCTATCTACCTCGCTTCTATCTATCTAGCTGTCTAAACTCTGCTATCTACTCTATCTGAACTCTGCTATCTATCCTATCTGTCTGTCTGTCTGTCTGTCTTTTATCTAACTCTATCGATCTATCTAACTCTGCCTCTCCTATCTAATCTATCTACTACTCTGCTATCTATCTATCTCTAATCTCTATCTATCTATCTCAACTCTGCTATCTATCTATCTACCTGTCTAGCTATAATATCTATCTGTCTACCTCTCTGCTATCTATCTAGCTATCTAGCTATCTATCTATCTATCTATCTCAATCTATCTATCTATCTATCTATCTATCTATCATCTAGCTACCTCTGCTATCTATCTATCTATCTAACTCTGCTATCTATCTATCTACACTCTGGCTATCTATCTATCTCTATCTATCTATCTAACTCTGCATCTATCTAATCTATCTACTAACTCTGCTATCTATCTATCTCTATCTATCTAATCTATCTACTCTGCTATCTTCTATCTATCTATCTAGCTATCTATCTATCTATCTATCTATCTATCTAATCTCTGCTATCTATCTATCTCTATCTATCTTCTAACTCGGCTATCTATCTATCTACTCTGCTATCTATCATCTCTCTCTAATCTATCTACCTCTGCTATCTCTATCTATCTATCTATCTACTCTAACTCTGGTCTATCTTATCTATCTATCTATCTATCTCATATCATCTATTCTAACTCTGTCTATCTATCTATCTATCTATCTATCTTCTACTCTGCTATCTATCTATCTAACTCTATCTATCTATCTAACTCTGCTATCTATCCTATCTATCTATCTAACTCTGCTATCTATCTATCTATCTACTATCTAACTCTGGCTATCTATCTATCTCTGTCCATCTATCCCTCTATCATCTTATCTAAACTCTGGC
Organism: Hymenochirus boettgeri; assembly: GCA_019447015.1. Classification (NCBI taxonomy): domain Eukaryota; kingdom Metazoa; phylum Chordata; class Amphibia; order Anura; family Pipidae; genus Hymenochirus; species Hymenochirus boettgeri. Next base: position 49,312,316 of record CM033470.1, on the reverse strand, counting down.
TATCTATCTATCATCTACTATCTATCTAACTCTGCTATCTATCTATCTAACTCTATCTATCTATTAACTCGTCTATCTATCTATCTATCCTACTCTGCTATCTATCTATCTATCTAACTCTGCGATCTATCTATCTATCAACTCTTCTATCTATCTATCTAACTCGCTATCTATCTATCTAACTCATATCCGATAGATAGCAGAGTTAGATAAATGAATAGCAAAACTCTATCTCTATCTATCTAATCTATCTAACTCTGCTATCTTCTATCTCTATCTATCTATCTAACTCTGTCTATCTATCTATCTATCTGTCTAACTCTGGCTTATCTTCTATCTAACTCGCTATCTATCCCTATCTGTCTGTCTGCTGTCTGTCTATTATCTAACTCTATCTCTCTATCTAACTCTGCTCTCTATCTATCTATCTATCTCTCTATCTACTCTGCTATCTATCTATCCTATCTAATCATCTACCGCTTCGGCGTTGCTATCTATGTCTATTCTGTCTACTATAATCTATACTGTCTAGCTACCTCTGCTATCTACTATCTATCTAGCGATCTACTATCATCTATCAGCTATCTAACTCGCTATCTATCTATCGCTATCTATCTATCTAACTCTGGCTATCTATCTACTAATCTGTCTATCTATAATATCTATCTGTCTACCTCTGCTATCTATCTTATCTATCTATCTATCTTCGCTATCTAACTCTGCTATCTATCTATCTATCTAACTCTGCTATCTATCTATCTAACTCTGCTTCTATCTTCTAACTCTGCTATCTACTATCTAACTCTGGCTATCTATCATCTCTATCTATCGATCTAATCGTCTGCATCTATCTATCTATCTATCTAACTACTCTGGCTATCTATCTATCTCTATCTACATCATCTAACTCTGCTATCTAATCTAGCTTCTATTCTCTCTCGCTATCTATCTATCTCTATCTATCTATATACTCGGCTATCTATCTATCTAAACGCTGTCTATCTAATCTAGCCTCTTCTATTCTATCTAACTCGGCTATCTATCATCTATCTATCTAGCTATCTGATCTAACTCTCTGCTATCTATTCTATCCTATCTATCTATCTATCTACCTGGCTATCTATCTTCTAAACTCTCTATCTTGCTATCTATCATCTATCTAACTCTGCTATCTAGCTATCTAATCATCTATCTAACTCTGCTATCCTATCTATCTAACTCTGCTATCTATCTATCTAATCTCTGCTATCTATCTATCTAACTCTGGTTTTGCTATCTATCTATCTAACTCTGCTATCTATCTATCTAACTCTGCTATCTATCTATTCTAACTCTGCTATCTATCTATTAACTCTGTTATCTATCTATCTAACTCTGGCTATATATCTCTCTAACTATCTAAACTCTGCTAATCATCTACTGATCTCTATCTATCTATCTATCTATCTATTCTATCTATCTATCCTATCTATCTATCTATCTATCCTGTCTAACTCTGCTATCTATCTATCTATCTATCATTCTATCTATCTATCTATCTATCTGTCTAACTCTGCTATCTAGCTAATCTATCTCTATCTATCTATCTAACTCTGCTACTATCTAAGATCTATCTCATCTATCTATCTAACTCTGGCTATCTATCTATCTCTATCTCTCTATCTATCTAATCTATCTACCGTCTATCTTCTATCTATCTATCATCTACTACTCTTCTATCTATCTATCTATCTTATCTATCTCTCATCTATCTAACTCTGCTATCTATCTATCTACGTCTCTATCTATCTATCATAATCTCTGCTATCTATCTATCTAACTCTGTCTATCTATTCTATCTATCTATCTTCTGCTATCTATCTATCTCATCTAGCTCTGCTATCCTATCTATCTATCTAACTCTGACTATCTATCCTTATCTACTAACTCGGCTATCGCTCTATCTACTCTGCTATCTATCTATCTATCTAACTCTGCTATCTATCTATCTAACTCTGTATCTATCTATCTAACTCAGATAGATAGATAGCAGAGTTAGATAAATAGATAGCAAACATCTATCTCTATCTATCTATCTAACTCTGGCTATCTATCATCTCTATCTATCTCTCTAACTCTGGCTATTATCTATCTATCTATCTGTCCCTAACTCTGTCTTATCTGATCTATTCTAACTCTGCTATCTATCCTACTTCTGTCTGTCTGTCTTTCTTTTATCTACTCTATCTATCTATCTAACTCGGCTCTCTATCTATCTATCTATCTATCTACAAACTCTGCTATCTATCTATCTCCTATCTATCTATCTAACTCTGCTATCGATCTAATCTATCTTGTCTATCTATATATCTATCTGTCTACCTCTGCTATCTATCTAGCTATCTATCTATCTATCTATCATCTTCTACTTCTGGCTATCTCTATCTATCTATCTAACTCTGCTATCTATCTATCTAACTCTGGCTATCTATCTATCTCCCTCGTGCTATCTATCTAGCTACTCTGCTATCTATCTATCCTCTATCTATCTATCTAACTCTGCTATCTTCTATCTATCGGTCTAACTCTGCTTATCTATCTACTAACTGCTATCTATCCTATCTGTCTGTCTGGTCTGTCTGTCTGATTTATTCACTCTATCTATCTATCTAACTGTCTGCTCTCTATCTATCTATCTATCGATCTAACTCTGCTTCTATATCTCTATCCTATCTCTCTAACCTGGCTACTATCTATCTCCTGTCCTATCTATATATCTATCTGTCTACTACCTCGCTATCTATCTCTATCTATCTATCTATCTATCATCTATATCTATCTATCCATCTATCCATCTATCTATCTATCTATCTATCTATCTATCTATCTATCTATCTATCTATCTATCTATCTACCTATCTATCTATCTAACTCTGCTATCTATCTATCTAACTCTGCTATCTATCTATCTATCTATCTATCTATCTATCTATCTAACTCTATCTATCTATCTATCTATCTATCTAATTTTGCTATCTATCTATCTATCTATCTATCTATCTATCTATCTATCTATCTATCTAACTGCTATCTATCTCTAACTCTGCTATCTATCTATGCTATCTATCTACCTATCTATCTATCTATCTATCTATCTATCTATCTAATTCTGCTATCTATCTATCTAACTGCTATCTATCTATCTAACTCTGCTATCTATCTATCTATCTATCTATCTATCTATCTATCTATCTATCTAATTCTGCT
>CM033470.1:49203403-49307687 GCA_019447015.1 Hymenochirus boettgeri | reverse complement strand
ACATATTATAGTATATCCCATCCTATAGCACATTAGATGTAGAGTGGTATATAGTATATAACATAATATAGTATATCCCATCCTATAGCACGTTAGATGTAGAGTGGTATATAGTATATAACATATTATAGTATATCCCATCCTATAGCACATTAGATGTAGAGTGGATCGCAGAGTTGGAAAGGACAGATAGATAGATAGATAGATAGATGAGAGTTAAAAGATAAGAAGATAGATAGATAGCAGAGTTAGATAGATAGAAGAGATAGATAGCAGAGTTAGATTGATTAGATAGAGTTAGATAAAGAGACAGGGACAGACAGATAGGTAGGATAGACGAGTTAGATTAGATAGAAAGCAGAGTTAGACAGATAGATTAGATAGATAGCAGATTATCTGTTGTATTCAATTGATCAATGGACTTGAAATTTAGTTCTGAAGGACGTTTCGAGTCATCCGACTGGCTTTCTCAATTCAGAATGAATTGTACAAGAATCTGTGGGCAAATAGTCCCTGGAAAATCCCAATAGGCATATCACAGATAGGTGTTAAGGGTTGTTTGTGATCGATCAGGGGCTAAGAAGGTGTTATAGGTAACGCCCGAGTATAGGTGTTAAAACAGCTTGTACATGGCAACAGTTGGCTGTCGACCCCCCCCTCCATTTAGGCTGGTTTTCGTTTATTTTCACATAAATGGCCTCCTTAACACCTCTTTGAACCAGTCACTTTCCTGTCGCCATATGTTAACATACAACTTTCACAGTATGTCCTTTATCCTTAAGATGCAGATAGCACGGCGAGTCACTGACCGAGGAATTGGCTCTTCTGGTGCTGGGCCTAGCTTGATGGCATTTGCTGTTTGGTCTCCCTCACATACAAATCAGAGCATTCTTTCATGCACTGCCGACTGCTAATATGAATGTCGATTTCTTGTGTTTTTTGGTAATTGGTCTTTGGATGTAACCAATTGCTGCCTCAGTGTTTGTTCGTTTTAAGCAGACAGGGATACGATGTTTTTTGAAAAATTCTTTTAGATTCGCTCGAGACCCCGACTACTTGAGGATACCATTTCTTCCGCCTGTCTTGCTTTTCCCCTTCAACGTAGGTATTCGTGTTCTTTCTTCCTTCTACTTCTTTTGACAAAGGCACCAGTTGGATACCACAAGTTTTAAGGGCTCCTCTGAGAGGTTTCATTTTCTTTTAGCCTTCGCTGGTGCTAGGGTGGGGATGTTCTCGGCTCGTGTTGCAGGTTTATGACCCCCAGCTTGTTGATCTACAATGGTGGTGGGGAGTCAACATTCAAATCTGATCTATGTGGTGTATTTCTCTGTAAACCTGCTTACGTTCCAGTTTACCATTTTCCTTAAACTTCTACAGCAGTCCAAGAAAGGCCCAGTTTGTTGTTTTGACCTCTTCCTTGTGAATTTAATGTTTGGCCCAACCGCCAAATTAATGTGTTCTGTGAAAGCTTGGTACTTTTCGGGGATTTTAAAACCCAGGTGTCATCAACATTTATGACCACAAGTGGCTGGGGTGGTATTGCCTTAAAGGTATAAAGCCCTGGTTTCTACCTCCTCCCATGTAAAAGGTTGGCCACACTAGGTGAAATGGAGATCCCCATAGCAAGTCCATGTTTTTGCTTATGAACTTAATCCCTTATTGAATAGGTGGTAATTAGAGCACAAGTCCAACAAGGACCCACCGTTTTCTGGGTGAGATCCAGTTCTGCTGGTAATAGTGCTGTCTTGGCCCAGCCTTTTCTCACCCAGGTCCAGCCTCCTTGTTGGGTCACAAGTGAAAGAGAGATGTCACATCATGGGACACCATAGTTTCTTCTACACGAGTACTATATCTTCAATCTTGTTGGTGTTGAAATCCGAGAGTTCTGGATGTGATGACTTAGAACGCCCACAAAGGCTAAGATGTTTAGCTAGATATTGCCACCTTGTATGTTACCGAGTTGATGGTGAGATAAGGTCTTAGGGGGGGGCCCCTTCCTTATATGTATCTTTGGGAGTCCATATATGCATGGATGTGCCTACCAGGGTAGAGGCGATGATAAATGCTCGGTCAAGGCTTTATCCCTTGAAGCTGTTTAGGAAGTCTTGACTCTTTTCTTGTAAGGCTGGTGGGAATCCTTGTTAAGCCTCATATGTGTGTTATCGGCAGGAGCATGGTCACCTTATCATGGTAGTCTGAGGTGTTGAGTACCACTGTGCATCTGTCCTTGATCTGCGGGTAGTAGGGGGGGAATGGTGATACTGGAATCTTCTTGAGGGATGTTAAGCGCCACTACATACCCCTGCTCTGTGTAAGCGCACAGCGTTAGATGAAGCGCAGTTTTTCTAGCCCACTGGCGAGGCTGCGATACCTTAAGGCGACGTGTTCTGCCTCACTATGTGATACTTTTATGTGGTAGAGGCCACCCACTGCATCGTCGGCTGCTATAAGATCCACCACAGGGATGGCTTAGGGGGGTGATGGCAAAAATTAAGCCTTACCAAGGACTACATTTCTGGTGGGGTCCCAGGGTCCTGTTAGACAGTTTCTCACCATCCTCCTGTTTGATGAAGTGGACACGTCCCGCCTTTGTATCCAAGGTAGTTGTTCTCCTTTGGGGCTGTCTGGAGTCTGGACAGCATTAGAGAACTTGTTCTGTTGACTTTGTTTGCCCTTAAGTGCTGAGAAAGCTGTGCTTTTTGGTGAAATCCTTCACTCTTCCCCAGGATGGACACAGGTAGCTTGTGAGGCCAGGTCTGTTCTAGTTGACTCTAGTTGAATTCTGGTACAGTCATCTGAATTGAGGAAAGCAGTCGGATGACTAGCGAAAACGTCTTCAAGGAAACTAATTTCAAGTCCAGTTGATCTAATTGAATACAACAGATATACCATGACCTGATGAATGAGAACCTTCACAAGCATAGATAGCAGAGTTAGATAGTTAGATAGATAGAAGCGATAATAGATAAGCAGAGTTAGATAGATCGAAGATAGATAGAAAGAGTAGATAGATAGATAGACGATAGAGTTTGCTATCTATTTATCTAATCTGCTATCATCTATCTATCTATCATCTGAGTTAGGATAGATAGATAGACAGAGTTTAGATAGATTAGATGCCAGAGTTAGATAGATAGATAGCAGAGTTAGATAGATAGATAGATAGATAGATAGATAGATAGCAGAGTTAGTAGATTGAGATAGATAGATAGTAGTAGATGCAGAGGTTAGAAGATGATAGATAGATAGAAGATAGATAGAAGATAGCAGAGTTAGACAGATAGATAGAGAGAAGATAGATAGTAGATAGAGTTGACAGATAGATAGATAGATAGCAGAGGTAGATAGATATAGGAGAGAGTTAGTAGATAGTAGAGATAGAGTTTGCTATCAATTTATCTATCTAATCAACCTGGCTACTACTATCTATCTGAGTTAGTAGAGAGATGCGAGTTAGATGTAGATAGATAAGCAGGAGTTAGATCGATAGATAGCAGAGTTAGATAGATAGATAGAGAGTTAGAAGATAGATAGGGAGTTAGATAATAGATCGCCAGAGTTTTAGATAGATAGAAGCAGAGTAGATAGATAGCAGAGTTTAGATAGATAGATAGCAGAGTTGATAGATAGATAGCCGAGATAGATCGATAGATAGCAGAGGTAGACAGATAGATATATAGATAGATAGATAGATAGATAGATAGTAGAGTTAGAACAGATAGATAGATAGCAGAGTTAGATAGATAGCAGGAGGTAGACAGAAGATAGATAGATAGATAGTAGATAGAGAGTTAGATAGATAGATAGATAGATAGAGTTAGATAGATAATAGCAGAGTTAGATAGATAGATAGAGCTAGATAGATAGCAGAGATAGATAGCTAGATAGATAGATAGATAGCAGAGTAGTGAGATAGATAGATAGATAGATAGCAGAGTTAGATAGATGAAGAGATAGAATAGAAGCAGAGATAGATAGATAGATAGATAGATAGATAGATAGATAGAGGATGATAGATAAATAGATGATGATATGATGGAAGGTTCTCATTCATCCAAGAGTCACGGTTATATCTGAGGTATTCATTAGATAAACTGACTGAAATGTGTTCTTGAAGAGTTTCACTAGTCATCAGACTGGCTATAATTCAAGCAATGACTTGTACAAAGAATCTGTGGCCAATTATGTACCCTGGAAAATCCCAATTAGTGATATCAAGCCCGGTGTTAAGGGTGGTTAGCTAGTGGTGAATATTAGAAGAATTTTCAAAAAAACACATCGTACTCCCTGTCTGCTTTATAAACCGAAACACACACTGACTGCACATTGGTACTCCGAAAGACCAATACCAAACCACAAGAAAATGCGCATCACATCTAACTGCAGTGCAGTGCAGTGAAGAATCTCTGATTTGTATGTGGTGGGAGACCAAACAGCTAAACTGCACTCATACTTGGCCCAGCCACAGAGAGCACATTCCTCGGTCGGACTCACAAGCCGTGTATCTGAATCTAAGGATAAAGGACATCACCTTGAAGATTGGTAATATTTAACAAACTGGGCAGAAGAGGACCGTGACTGGTTGCAAGAGTAGGGTTAGAGAGGCCATTTATGTGAAAATAAAGAAACCAAGCCTTAATAAGAGGTGGGGGGTGTCGACACAACAACGGTCTCATGTAACAATGCCTGTTTTAACACCTCTCGTGGGCGGTTCCTTAACCCTACTTAGCCACTATTAATCACACAACCCCTTAAACCTGGCTTGGATATGCTAATTCGTTTTGCCAGGGGACATAATTTGCCACAGATTCTTGTACAAGTCAATCTGAATTGAAGGACAGCCACGTCGGATGACAGCGAAACGTCTTCAAAGAACTACATTCAAGTCCAGTTGATCTAATTGAATAATCAAGCAGATATCGTATTATTATCTAGATAGACTCGTATAAGTCACTACTGCTAGTCGGGTATGACTATGATATGATCTGTCATTTACACTAGTTATGAAATACTAGACTAGATCATGATCTGACTACTAATCTAAGTTAACCTTAGACTAATGCTCTCATACGTCTAGATATAATTTAGATGCCATCAGCAAGTCTAGATATATAGCAGATTGATAATACGATACGTCAACTGTTCAGTTACCTATCTACTATACTAGAGTTAGAAACTCGGCTGATACTAACTACATCACGATTAGACTAGATATGACTGATATGGTAGATCTGACTAGACTATGCTCATAATATCTCTGAAATACTGCTATATCTCTAGCTAGATTAGATAGATAGATAGCTAGTAATAGATAGATAGCGAGTTAGATAAGATAGATAGATAGAGAGATAGAATAGATAGATGATAGATAGATAGATAGATAGATAGATAGATAGATAGATAGCAGAGTAGTTAGATAGATAGATAGATAGATAGAAGATAGATAGAGAGCAGATTCGATAGATAGTAGCAGAGTTAGATAGATAGATAGCTAGAAGATAGCTAGCAGAGTCAGATAGATGTAGATGATAGATAGATAGATAGATAGATAGATAGATAGATAGATAGCAGAGTTCGATAGATAGATAGATAGATAGATAGCAGATAGAGAGCAGAGTTAGATAGATAGATAGCAGAGTTAGATAGATAGATAGATAGATAGCAGATTTAGATAGATAGATCGCAGCGTTTAGATGAGATAGTAGCAGAGTCTAGAAGATAGATCGCAGAGGTAGATAGATAGCTAGATAGAGGATAGATAGCAGAGTTAGATAGATGATAGATGATAGATAGATAGATTAGATAGATCGAAGATAGATAGATAGCAGGAGTTAGATAGAGAGAGATAGATAGTTAGATAGATAGATAGATAGATAGATAGGAATAGATAGCAGAGTTAGATAGATAGATAGAGATAGATTAGATAGCAGAGTTAGATAGAAGATAGCCGCCGAGTTAGATAATAGATAAGGAGATAGATAGATAGAAGGAACAGAGGGGAGAGAGATACGATAGATTAGCAGCGTTTAGATAGATGATAGAGAGAGATTAGATAGATAAGCAGAGTTAGTTTAGAAGAGAAGATAGATAGATAGCAGAGTTAGATAGATAGATAGAGATAGTAGATAGGCAGAGTTAGATAGATAGATAGCAGGTTAGATAGATAGATAGAGAAGCAGATTAGATAGATGATAGATAGATAGATAGATAGATAGTAGATAGCAGAGGAGACAGTTAGATATATAGATGAAGATAGAATAGATAGAAGAGAGTTAGATAGATAGATAAGAGATAGATAGATAGCAGAGTTAGATAGATGATAGGAGATAGATAGATAGATAGCCAGAGGTAGACAATAGAATATAGATAGACAGATAGATAATAGATAGCAGAGTTCGATAGAAGATAGAGATAGATAGATAGCAGAGTTAGATAGATAGATAGATAGATAGAGAGCAGAGTTAGATAGATCGATAGAGTTAGATAAATAGACAGGGACAGACAAGGAAGACAAAGGAAGATAGGCGAGTTAGATAGATAGATAAGCAGAGTTAGACAAATAGATAGATAGATAGCAGAGTAGATAGATAGATAGAGGATAGATTAGATAGCAGAGTTAGATAGAGAGATAGATAGAGATAGAGTTGTATCTATTATCTACTGGCTTCTATCTCTGAGTTAGAGAGATAGATAGCAGAGTTTAGAAGATAGATAGCAGAGTTAATAGATAGATAGATAGCAGAGCTAGATAGATAGATAGATAGCAGCGCTAGATAGATAGATAGATAGCAGAGTTTAGATAGATAGATGAGTTAGAAGATAGATAGCAGAGTTAGATAGATAGATTAGATAGATAGATAGAAGCCAGAGTAGATCGATGATAGATGACTAGATAGATAGATGATAGATAGCCAGAGTGAAGGTAGGATAGATAGATAGTAGATAGATAGATAGATAGAGCAGAGTTAATAGAATAGATAGAGATAGATAGATAAGCAGGTTAGATAGATAGATAGCAGGTTTTTAAAAGGATAGATTAGATAGAGATGAGATAAGATAGCAGAGGATGCGATAGATAGCTAGATAGATAGATAGATGCAGAGTTAGATGATGATAGATAGAAGAGATAGCTAGATAGCAGGTTAGTTAGATAGATAGATAGCTAGCAGAGGTTAGATAGATAGATAGAGATAGATAGATAGCAGAGTTCGATAGATAGATAGCAGAGTGATAGATAGAGATAGCAGGTTAGATAGGATAGAAATAGATAGTAGTAGATAGATATATAGATAGAAGATAGATAGCAGAGGTAGACAGATTAGCTATAGAGATGGAAAGGTAGATAGATAGATAGCAGAGGTAGATAGATAGATTAGACTAGAATAGAATGCAGAGTTAGAGAGATTAGTAGATAGATAGAGAGCAGAGTTAGATAGATAGCTTAGAGTTAGATAAATAGACAGACAGACAGACAGACAGATAGGCTAGATAGCAGAGTTAGATAGATAGATAAGCAGAGTTAGACAGATAGAAGTAGATAGCAGAGTTAAGTAGATGATAGGATAAGATAGATAGCAGAGGTAGATAGATAGATAGCAGAGTTAGATAGATAGATAGCAAGTTCAGAGTAGATAGATAGATTAGCAGGAGTTGATAGATAGATAGATAGCAGAGCAGAGTGAGATAGATGATAGAAGATAGATAGATAGATAGATAGATAGCAGAGGTAGACAGATAGATATATAGATCGGACAGGGAGACAGATAGATAGCAGGGGGGAAGGGTTTTTTTTAGTTTTTAGATAGATAGTAGAGATAGAGAGAATAGCCCAGACGTTAGTTAGATAACTAGATTAGATAGGATAGAGAGCAGAGGTAGATAGATGATAGAGTTAGATAAATAGGACGACAGACAGACAAGACGATAGGATAGATAGCAGAGTTAGATAGAGGAGATAAGCAGAGTTAGACAGATAGATAGATAGATAGATAGCCGAGTTTAGCGGTTCAGATAGATCGATAGAGATAGATAGGATAGCAGAGTTGTTAGAGAGATAGATAGAGATAGACGTTGCTATCTATTTATCAACTCTGATATTATCTATCTGAGTTAGAGTTAGAAGATAGATACCAGAGTTTAGATTAGATAGATTAGCAGAGTTAGTTAGATAGAAGATAGATAGCAGAGCAGAGTTGATAGATAGATGCAGAGTTTAGATAGATAGGATAGATAGCAGAGTTAGATAGATAGATAGATAGCAGAGCTAGTCGATAGATAGATAGATAGCAGAGCTAGATAGATAATAGATAGCAGAGTTAGAGAGAAGATAGCAGAGTTAGATAGATAGATAGCGAGTTAGAAGATAGATAGCAGAGTTAGATAGATGAGAGATAGATAGATAGATAGATAGATAGCAGAGGTAGATAGATGATAGATAGTAGATAGATAGCAGAGTTAGATAGATAGATAGATAGAGAGATAGAGAAGATAGATAGACAGAGTTAGATAGATAGATAGGATAGATGATAGAAGACAGAGTTAGAATAGATAGATAGAGATAGATAGATAGCAGAGTAGACATAGATAGATAGATAGATAGATAGATAGCTAGATAGCTAGATGCAGCGTTTTTAGGACAGGTAGATAGATAGATAGTAGATAGATAGATAGATAGATAGGGGGGGGATTTTAAAGGAAAAATAGATAGAGATAGATAGATAGGATAGCAGAGTTAGATAGATAGATAGAGAGTTAGCTTAGATAGATAACAGAGTTAGATAGATAGATAGCAGAGTTAGATAGATAGATAGCAGAGTTAGTATGATAGATAGCAGAGTATAGATAGATAGATAGCAGAGTTAGATAGCTAGATTGCAGAGTTAGATAGATAGATAGCCAGAGTTAATAATAGATCGGCAGAGTTAGATGATTGATAGATAGCTAGATAGCAGAGTTTAGATAGATGATAGATAGCTAGATAGACCTAGAGTTAGATAGATAGATAGCAGAGTTAGATAGAGATTAGATAGATAGATAGATAGAAGATAGATAGCAGAGTTAGATAGATAGAAAGATAGATAGATAGATAGAATTTAGCAGAGTAGATAGATAAGATAGAGATAGATAGATAGCAGAGTTGATAGATAGATAGCCGAGTTAGAGTTAGATAGATAGATAGAGATAGATTGATAGCAGAGATAGATAGATAGTAGATAGATAGCAGAGTTGGTAGATAGATGAAGAGATAGCGATAGATAGATAGCAGGAGTTAGTTCGATAGAGATAGATAGATCAGATAGCAGAGTTAGATAGCTAGATAGAGATGATAGATAGGCAGAGTTAGATAGATTGATAGCAGGAGTGAGATAGAAGATAGCAGAGTTAGATAGATAGATCAGCAGAGGAGAAGATAGATCAGTAGATAGCCAGAGTTCCCCAGATAGATGAAAGATAGATAGATAGATAGATAGCGAGCAGAGCGGTTAGACAGATAGATTATAAGAAGGACAGATAGATAGATAGATAGCAGAGTTAGATAGATAGATAGAGATAGCTAGATAGCAGAGTTAGATAGAGATAGATAGATAGATAGATAGATAGATAGATAGCAGAGGTAGACCAGATAGATATATAGATAGACAGATAGATCGAAGCAGAGCTTAGAAGATAGATAGCGTAGATAGATAGCAGAGTTAGAGAGATAGATAGAATAGATAGATTAGAGAGCAGGTTAGATAGATAGATAGAGTAGATAAAGAGACAGACCAGAACGACAGACAGATGGATTAGATAGCCGAGTTAGATTAGATAGATAGCAGAGGTTATAGACAGAAGATAGAGAGATAGCAGGTTAGATAGCTAGATAGAGCTAGATATGTAGCAGAGTTAGATTAGATAGTAGATAGTAGAGATAGAGTTGCTATTAATTATCTAACTTCTGAGATTCTATCTATCTGAGCTAGATAGATAGATAGCAGAGTTAGATCGATAGATAGCCAGAGTTAGCTAGATAGATAGAAGACAGAGATTAGAATAGCATAGAGAGATAGCAGAGCTAGATAGATTACGATAGATAGCCGAGTTAGATAGATAGATAGAGTTAGATATATTTAGATAGATAGTAGCAGAGTTAGTTAGATAGATAGATTAAGTGAGATACGATAGATAGCCGCGGTTAGATAGATATAGATAGATATGATAGATAGAAGATAGATAGCCAGATGAGATAGATCGATAATAGATAGTAGCCAGAGTTAGAGAGATATAGATACGCTAGTAAGCAGAGTTAGATTAGATAGATCGAGTTAGATAGATAGATAGACAGGAGAGAGTTAGATAGATACGATAGATAGATAGATAGATAGCAGAGTTTTTAGATAGGTGATGAGATGATAGATAGAAGATAGATAAGAGCAGAGTTAGATAGATAGAGAGCTTAGATAGATAGCCAGAGTTAGATTAGATAGATAGAGATAGATAAGAAGCAGAGGTAGATAGCTTAGATTAGCAGAGTTAGATAGAAGTAGAGATAGATAGATAGCAGAGATAGATAGAGGTTAGATAGATAGATTAGATAGATGATAGTAGATAGATAGATAGCAGAGGTAGATAGATCGATAAGATAGCTAGGATAGATGTAAGCAGAGTGAGTTAGATAGATAGATAGATAGCAGAGTTAGATAGATAGATTAGAGATCGATTAGATAGCACAAGTAGTTCAGGGGAGAAAGATAGAGAGCAGAGTTAACGAGATAGATAGATAGACGAAAGAGGTAGTTTAGATAGATGATAGCTAGATAGATTAGGATAGATAGATAGTATAGATAGATCGATAGATAGATAGATTAGATAGATAGCAGACGGTAGACAGCGTTAAGATGACAGGTGGGAGCTAGAGATAGCAGGTAGCTAGTAGCTAGAGCTTAATAGTAGATAGATAGCAGAGTTAAGAGAGTAGATAGAGAGAGAGCAGGAGGTTAGAAGATAGATAGAGTTGTAAAAGACGACAGACAGAAAGACAGATGGCTAGATAGCAGAGTTGCAGCTAGATAATTGAGAGTTAGACAGATAGATAGGACAGCTAGCCGAGTTAGTCTATCTATCTATCTATCATCTATCTAACTCTGCTATCTATCTATCTAACTCTGCTATCTATCTATTTAACTCTGCTATCTATCTATCTAACTCAGATAGATAGCTAGATAGATAGATAGCAGAGTTAGATAGATAGATAAATAGATAGCAAACTCTATCTCTATCTATCTATCTATCTATCTATCTATCTATCTCTATCTATCTATCTAACTCTGCTATCTATCTAACTCTGCTAGCTATCTATCTATATATCTACATATCTATCTAACTCTCTACTATCTATCTATCTATCTCTGCTATCTATCTAACTCTGCTAGCTATCTATCTATATATCTACATATCTATCTATCTCTATCTATCTATCTATTTAACTCTGCTATCTATCTAACTCTGCTAGCTATCTATCTATATATCTACATATCTATCTAACTCTCTACTATCTATCTCTATCTATCTAACTCTGCTATCTATCTATCTATCTATCTATCTATCTCTGCTATCTATCTATCTATATATCTATTTATCTATCTAACTCTCTACTATCTATCTATCTATCCCTGCTATCTATCTAACTCTGCTATCTATCTATCTAACTCTGCCATCTATCTATCTAACTCTGCTATCTATCTATCATCTATCTAACTCTGCTATCTATCTATCTATCTAACTCTGCTATCTATCTATCTCTCTGAGTTAGATAGATAGATAGCAGAGTTAGATAGATAGATAGCAGAGTTAGATAGATAGATAGCAGAGTTAGATAGATAGATAGATAGATAGATAGATAGATAGATAGCAAACTCTATCTCTATCTATCTATCTAACTCTGCTATCTATATATCTACATATCTAACTCTCTACTATCTATCTATCTATCTATCTATCTATCTCTATCTATCTAACTCTGCTATCTATCTATCTATCTATCTATCTAACTCTGCTATCTATCTATCTATCTATCTAACTCTGCTATCTATCTATCTATCTATCTAACTCTGCTATCTATCTATCTATCTAACTCTGCTATCTATCTATCTATATATCTATCTAACTCTCTACTATCTATCTATCCCTGCTATCTATCTAACTCTGCTTATCTATCTATCTAACTCTGCTATCTATCTATTTATCTATCTATTTATCTATCTAACTCTGCTATCTATCCTATCTGTCTGTCTGTCTGTCTATTTATCTAACTCTATCTATCTATCTAACTCTGCTATCTATATGTCTAACTCTGCTATCTATCTATCTAACTCTATCTATCTATATATCTAACTCTGCTATCTATCTATCTATCTATCGATCTAACTCTGCTATCTATCCTATCTGTCTGTCTGTCTGTCTATTTATCTAACTCTATCTATCTATCTAACTCTGCTATCTATCTATCTAACTCTATCTATCTATCTATCTAACTCTGCTATCTATCTATCTATCTTACTCTATCTATCTATCTTACTCTGCTATCTATCTATTTAACTCTGCTATCTATCTAACTCTATCTAACTCAGATAGATAGATAGATAGATAGCAAACTCTATCTATCTAACTATCTAACTCTGCTATCAATCTATCTATCTATCTATCTACATATATATCTAACTAACTCTCCACTATCTATCTATCTAACTCTGCTATCTATCCTATCTGTCTGTCTGTCTATCTATCTATCTAACTCTGCTATCTATCTATCTAACTCTATCTAACTCTGCTATCTATCTATCTAACTCTATCTAACTCTATCTATCTATCTATCTAACTCTATCTAACTCTGCTATCTATCTATCTAACTCTATCTAACTCTGCTATCTATCTATCTAACTCTATCTAACTCAGATAGATAGATAGATAGATAGATAGATAGATAGCAGAGTTAGGTAGATAGATAAATAGATGGCAAACTCTATCTATCTATCTATCTCTGCTATCAATCTATCTATCTATCTACATATATATCTAACTAACTCTCCACTATCTATCTATCTAACTCTGCTATCTATCTATATATCTATTTATCTATCTAACTCTGCTATCTATCTAAATCTATCTATCTATCTATCTACATATCTAACTCTCTACTATCTATCTAATTGCGCCGGCTGCACGACGTGCCCAGAGGTTCGCGCAGCCGGGAAATCCGGAAGTTCGGGGCACTTTTTGAAGGTGAAGTCCGTTAAAACATTCTGGGCACTTTGCCAAATATCCGGGGCACGTGCCCCGAATGTTTTAACGTAGATACGCCACTGGGTGATGGTACCTCATATATTATAACAGAAGTTACCTCACAGCCTCATATTATTATATTAGCATTGCACTAATAATATAACGTATAAACAAACATTTCTAATTCCCAGTTTACCTAAAGAAATGAATTTATCCTTCATATACTTTTATACAGATCTAATTGAAAAATAATAGCTTCAGAGCAATTTTTAATAACTGATAACTGCTTTTTATTTCAGTAATACGGTAAATCCTTGGTATATCTGCCTGGCTTTACCACTAAGCAAAAGGCTAAGGACTTGCAAGCGAGCACCTTCATCCCAACCATTAATAGTGGCTGCCAATTTAAATTGTTCTAGCCAATCATTCCACTCCCTAGTTACCCTATCAAATGGATCAGATTTAAAAATAGGTTTGGCAATTGGGCCTGGTAGAGCTACTGAGTCTAATTGGGGCATTGCATCTGCAGGTACAAGGACAGGAGGATTTAAATCAATACTATCAGTAACAGCCTCCATAGCTTAATACAGAGAACAAACATACAAAGAAAACATGGAGAATAAATGGTATTACTAGCACTGCTGCCACCAATTTGTACCAGATCACTGCTTTATGGAATGATTATGGGTAGCATAGCACACAGTGTGTTACTGGTGGTCTGGCACAAAGCAGACAGTGCACATAAACAGGTTCCCCACATAACGTGCAGTAATCAGGAGTGTCTATGATGCATCACTTTAAATACTGACCACACCTGTATATTGTGTGTCCTTGTAAGTTGGTGTACACTTATCTGTTGCCTTAGAGTTTGTATCCAATAAGGTAAATTGTCTGTCCAATAATCTGTCCTCCCAACAGGGCACAGACAATTCATATACTTACGAAAGACATATTTATTGCTGCTTACAGTTCACTACATGTTTCAAATGTACATGCGTTCTTTATCAAGTGTAAAATTAATTAATTTATTTGTAAAAAGCCACTTGGATATGCAACCCTGCAGGTTTTTACCAATGGGGTAAGGGTATGCAGACGTGGGGTAAGGGTATGCAGACGTGAGGTAAGGATATGCAGACCTGGGGTAAGGGTATGCAGACTAGAGGGTATGCATGATACATGATTTTATGTCGCTTTTCTTGTGTTTCGGGATTGGGTCTTTTGGATGTACCAATTGCTGCCTCAGCGTGTTGTTCGGTTTAAAGCAGACAGGGATACGGTGTTTTTTGAAAATTCTTCTTAATTTCTTCTAAAACCTCTTAGCCACTATGCAATCACGACCTTAACACCTGGCTGTGATATGCTAATTGGGATTTTCCAGGGTACATAATTGCCACAGATTCTTGTACAAGTCATTCTGAATTGAGAAAGCCAGTCGGATGACTAGCGAAACGTCTTCAAGAACTAAACTTCAAATCCAGTTGATCTAATTGAATACAACAGATATACCATGACCTGGATGAATGAGAACCTTCACAAGCATGTGGGTTAAGGGTATGCAGACGTGGGGGGGAGGGTATGCAGACTGGGGGTGGGGTGTAAGGGTATCAGACGTGGGGGGGGGGTAGGGTATGCAAACGTGGGGGGGGTAAGGGTATGCAGACGTGGGGGGTTAAGGGTTGCAGACGTGGGGGTAAGGGTTGCAGACGTGGGGGGGTAAGGGTATGCAGACGTGGGGGGGTAAGGGTATGCAGACGTGGGGGGGGGTAAGGGTATGCAGACGTGGGGGGGGGGTAAGGGTATGCAGACGTGGGGGGGGGGGGGGGGGGGGGGGGGGGGTAAGGAATGCAGACGTGGGGGGGGTAAGGGTATGCAGACGTGGGGGGGGTAAAGGGTATGCAGACGTGGGGGGTAAGGGTATGCAAAGACGGGGGGGGGTAAGGGTATGCAGACGTGGGGGGGTAAGGGTATGCAGACGTGGGGGGGTAAGGGTATGCAGACGTGGGGGGGTAAGGGTATGCATGATACATGATTTCATGTACACAAAAAAAATTGGATTTAGTGTCCCTTTAAAGTAGTGTTGGTTGGTAGGGAAGATTGCTGAACATAGGAGAGTTAGGGGATTTAAGGGGTTATGAGAGGGGTTTGAAGTTTGCTTTTGTGCCCTAGGGCTCTATGAATAGTTGCTAGGGGTCCCTAATAAGAGAGTGTTAGTAACTCTACAGAGTCACTCTTGGGATGTATTTCAGGGCATTTCTAAAAATATATATCTAGATTGATCTGTTATATTTATATGAATAAGCGCAGGGCTGGATCTAGTGGAAGGATTTACTGACTTCTCACTGGTATAACTTTGTGAATTACATATAGAGAGAAAGAAAGATTAATCTGCAGTGAACAATGTGAATTCTTCAAATGTAAACTAGAGTTCAATCCCCATTACAATATGTTCTGTAATACGGCCTTAACCAAAGCTCATCCATCTTCGTCATCAGTAGAGATCCAGGGCAGCTTTCCGCAGTCCTCAGATTCCAGCAATTAGGACACTTGTTCTAAGGTCATTTACCGAAGTGAGAGGGATTTGGCACTGAATGTAAAGAATCTCTAAACGCAGAAAAGAGCTTGGTATCTGCAGTATCCAAACTACACCCTCATCTCTCAGAGACCATGTTGGATTTGCTGTGTATATCGGGATTTACAAGTTTATTTAACATTACACTCGATATTTAAAGCTCAGCGTGTGCCAAGGATGACACATTACACACTGGAAAGGGAATTCCAGAATCATTAAATGTTCTCAGTAACTAATGGATATAAACAAACTTTAGTTGCACTTTTACCTACTTATGAAACACTCTTTCAATGTAAAAAAACAATGGAGAAGGGTTTAAAGGTTCGTACATGCGTTCGATCGCTGGCCTGATACACGAGTGGCTGTTTTGGCAGACTATGGCTTAGTTTATGGTTGGGCGTCAATGATCTAACAGGTCGGACCAAGCACCCATAGACTAAGTGATAGTCTGTCATTCATTGCACACTCGTGCGTAATGGTTAGTGGTCTTGTGTATAATCTCTATCAGAATGGATTGTTCCTGGTTTGATTTTAGCAAAGATGTTGTAAGCAACAAAATAATAAAATGCATCAGGTTGGTAAAGCTTTACATTCATTTTTCATGATAATTTGTCCTGGGGTGTTAGGGCCCATCAGGAAACCAGATACCAGGGGTCCACCAGGATGGGTTAAGGGGCCCACCTAACATTTCATATCTCTATTATCACTCATTTAGATTAGATCAAGAGGGGACTTGGGTGCCTTTTTAGAATCAAATACAATTTAATGTTTCTGTTTAATATAAATAAAGTTCTTGATGATCCAGGAATTATTTCGGAAGCAGGAAGGATTTCCCCCCCTTCTGGACAAATTGGCCATCAGTCTGTGTTATTTCACCTTCCTCTGGATAAATATGGTAGTTAGGTAGGCATCAGTAGATGGGGCTAAAAGGTTGAGCCAGATGTACTAATGTCTTCAATCAGTTTCTGTTACTGTGTGTGTGATTTGAAAGCAGTTTTGCATTGAATCTATCATTCTATAAACCAGCTGTCAAACACTGTTAGCTTTATAGGAAGCATTGTTATAAATGTCACATCTTATATAAAAGACAGGCCTTCCAGCTTGCCATTCTTTTCATATTCAGTGCCTAGGGACCTTACATTGCAGGTCACTGGTTAATATACGTCTCAAAATGGATGTTGGTGCAGTTGTTGTTTTTTCTGTACAGTATACTGTTATTATAAGCCTGATTTAATGCTCTCGGGTAAGGTTCTATATAGTGTCACAAACACAATGCAACCCTGGCTCCATATACCCTTCAGATTGCAATCTGCTAGTAGTCTGTCTGATGGGAATTAGCATGGTACTGATAATATTAAATTAGTCTCATAGCCTTTGTCTAATGGACAAAAATGTGGCTGATATTTATACTCCATCGATCGAAATATTCCAGTATTAACAGTAGTTGATATATTGTTCCATGCGCACACAGCCGTAGTGGAAATGTACCGCTGCTATCACTTTAAGGAGCATGTTCACCCCCCTCCATATGAGTTTTTTTCCCTACAAACCAGGACAGCCCCAAACCATACAAATTGCAATGCTTACCTGGCTACGTGGTGTTACTTACAAGCATGCCTAGTCCTTCATCTTCATTCTATAGTTCTGCATAAGCTTAACACACTCTCCGATTAGAAGGAAATACTAGAATTTGTGATTTACATTACAAACATTGTGACAAACATTAATCATAGATTGTTACACAGTTAAAGGGCAGGTCCAGCCTTTATACAAACTTTCTGAATATTATAGTCCATGTTCCCCCAGCCCCAACTGCTATAATTTTATTCTCAGAAAGTCCCCCAATCATTACTTACCTTACCTCTCTCCTTCGCCGTAGTGCCCGGCTCTCTGCTTGCATGGAGCTTCGTCATACTGGGCAGCCGCGTCTGTGATAGACTGCCTCTCAGCCGATCACAGACCCGGCTGCTCAGAACGGTGAAGAAGAGAGGTATGGTAAGTAATGATCGGGGGACTTTCTGAGAATATGATTATAGCGGTTGGAGCGGGCGAAGCATGGACTATGATATATGGAAAGGGGTTTACACTAGGTGGATGGATAGCAAAATGGGTGGGAGAGGGAGGGAGAGGGAGGGGGAGAAAGGCTGCAGTGCATGCCAAACTTCTCCCGGAGGGGAGACAGGAGGCAGAGTCATATATGGATGTCCTCCTGGTGGGCAGTTTTTGGGACTTTGGATTTAAGCCTGGTACACGTTACAATTCTTCCTCCTGACTGCCTGTTTGAGACTTTCGACCGGTTGCCCAGGATGCAAAAGCAGCCGCATCCGACAGTTACCACGACATGATCGGTCATGGTTTTCAGACCCATCCAATCGTGCTTTCGTCCAATTTGGACGAAGGAACGCCGCCATACAATAATTCGGCCTGACCAAACGAAACACTGAAATGTCTCAGTCAAGCCTAATTATTGTATGGTGCGTACTCAGCTTTAGCTGTAGCAAACAAAGCCAGACAGCTACAGCTAGCAAGATATTGTCTTGTATAAAGAGGTGAATTGATTCAAGGGAGAAAAAAAAATCTCCCTCTCTACACTGATAAGGCCTCATTTGGAATATGTTTTGGAATCCCAGTTTTGGAATCCCATATACAAAAGGAACATCTAGGAAATGGAAGCAGTTCAGAGAAGGGCAACTAAAATAATAAAGGGAATGGAGGGGCTTGAATATGCAGGCAGATTAGACAAGTTAGGGCTGTTTACATTGGAGAAGTGACATTTGCATGGGCATGTGATCACTTTATACAAATATATTAATGGGCCATACAATAAACTCTCTGGTGCATTGTTCACTAATAGGTCATATCAGAGGACTCATGGACATCCTTTAAGATTAGAAGAAAAGAAGTTTCATGGTTCAGGTTAGGAACTGTCTTCCAGCAGATGTGGCAATGGCAAGTTCATTAAATAGCTTTAAAAAGGACTAGATACTTTTCTAAAACATATTGACAATTGTTAATTATTAAGTATTAATACATATACTGTAGTTCTGGTTGGTACAGGGATACTATATAATGTTGAGAATTACTGGTATTAATACATATACTGTAGTTCTGGTTGGTACAGGGATACTATATAATATTGAGAATTACTGGTATTGATACATATACTGTAGTTCTGGTTGGTACAGGGATACTATATAATATTGAGAATCACTGGTATTAATACATATACTGTAGTTCTGGTTGATACGGGGATACTATATAATATTGACAATTACTGGTATTAATACATATACTGTAGTTCTGGTTGGTACAGGTATACTATATAATATTGACAATTACTGGTGGATCCAGAGATACTTTCAAATTGCTATTTGGAGCAATTTTTAGCTGGGTTTTGGTTGGACTAGATAGATGTATGTCTTTATTCAACCTCAATTACCAAGTGATATCCCGACAGCACTATCTGTCCTGTGTCTACTGTGTGTGCTGACTATCTGTCCAGTGTCCACTGTGTGTGCTGACTATCTGTCCAGTGTCCACTGTGTGTGCTGACTATCTGTCCAGTGTCCACTGTGTGTACTGACTATCTATCCAGTGTCCACTGTGTGTACTGACTATCTGTCCAGTGTCCACTGTGTGTACCGACTATCTGTCCAGTGTCCACTGTGTGTACTGACTATCTGTCCAGTGTCCACTGTGTGTACTGACTATCTGTCCAGTGTCCACTGTGTGTACTGACTATCTGTCCAGTGTCCACTGTGTGTACTGACTATCTGTCCAGTGTCCACTGTGTGTACTGACTATCTGTCCAGTGTCCACTGTGTGTACTGACTCTGTCCAGTGTCCACTGTGTGTACTGACTATCTGTCCAGTGTCCACTGTGTGTACTGACTATCTGTCCAGTGTCCACTGTGTGTATTGTCTATCTGTCCAGTGTCCACTGTGTGTATTGTCTATCTGTCCAGTGTCCACTGTGTGTATTGTCTATCTGTCCAGTGTCCACTGTGTGTATTGACTATCTGTCCAGTGTCCACTGTGTGTACTGACTAGCTGTCCAGTGTCCACTGGTGTACTGAGTAGCTGTCCAGTGTCCACTGTGTGTACTGACTAGCTGTCCAGTGTCCACTGTGTGAACAGACTGTGCAGATCTGTGCAGGGTACACGGTGTGTACTTTTTGTCCAATAGCAAATGTAAACAGATTACTTGACTAATTAAAAAAGCAGCTCTGCCAGTAGCCTTTTATGTCCCAATACAGACTGACTAGAGAAGGATGCTGATGTTATGAATACCGAACATCCTACTTTTTTACATTATGGATTCACTAGTTCTGAATGATTTTATATTGGGAACTACATATTGATATTATTAAATGTATAAGAGGTCCATTTTACTATTAAGCTGGGTACACACCATAAGAAATTTACAGGGGACCGACCAATAGTGACGGGTAGCTGCCGGTCTGCCGGAAATATCTTATGGTTTGGGTGGGGCAGGTGCGACTGAGCTCGGTCACCCATTTGTCCATATTGGACTAACAGGTGATCGGGTAAATCAATTGTGTGGTTCCCTATCAGGATCAGTTGCTTGCCACTTGCGACATACTATCATTTGTCCTGGCCGAGCACTTGCTAGTAGTGGACGCTTGAGCGGGAAAAAAAGTCCCGCATGTGAACCCAGCCTTAAGGTTCGTACACACTTGCGATCACGGGTGCTATGCACGAATGGCCATTTCTGCCGATAATTGGCCCCTATATATGGCCACTTTATCGGCTGATGCGGCCACTCGTTCAAAAAGAACGAACGTCCGTTTCGGTTCGATTATCGGCCAAAACGGCCGTTCATACACATCGTGTGTCGTGGGTTGGCACCCCTGATCGCATGTGTGTACGAACCTTTAGTCTGCAGAAACCAACTAGATGATAGCTTTTTCCTGGTCTACTGCATGTTAACGTCTGATTGGTGTAGAGTGACATGCAAACTCTTGTCCCTTTTATCGTTACAAGAAGGAATCGCTTACTCCTACATTCTGCGCTCATGTCTATAATTATGAATACTATCATAGCATTACCATATGTAGAAATAGCTAATTGTATGTAATCACTGCTATGGTCAGATTTAGGGTGCTCATTTTTATTACAACTTCGCATATGGCTAAACCTGCCCCGTTTTCTCCTTAGAGCCACAGGAAGATGTGAATGAAGAGGCTGAGGGACCCAGAGTAAAGAAAAGGAAGAAAGGACCATTGGACAAAATCCAACCTAAAAAGACGAAAGTGGTAATGATTTAGGACCTTCCCCTTTACTGTTTTTGTTCTTCTGGGTTTGTGTAGGTTGTGCAATTTGAATAAATACAAGAGCAGCATGTTTTTGAGCAGGAAACATTTCCTTTGTGTATCATTTTACTGCTACTACATTCAGTAGTAACCAGCAATGCATTTCCCTGTAAGTACCTTAGGCTTTTGTTTATATAGGCTTGGGACCTTGTATCTGAAGTCCAGGCTTGTCATAATGTACGTTAAATGGCGCACAGTGTAACATTTAGTCCAGCACGCATTACCACTTTGGTAGACGGGGAATCAGCCCCCCTCCCTATTCACTGGAATACAGACAGATAATATTAAATAGTGAGCACTGCATCCCTAGAGCAATGAATAGGTGTAATATTAGTTACTATCCGTGAGGTACAAGGCACTGTTTTCCTTCTCTCTACATTAGGAGGTGAGAGTGTAACCAGTTGGAAGATTAGTTACTATCAGTGCGGTACAAGGCAGGTCCATTCACTGCTTTCCTTCTCCCTACATTAGGAGGTGACAGTGTAACCAGTTGGAAGATTAGTTACTATCAGTGAGATACAAGGCAGGTCCATTCACTGCTTTCCTTCTCCCTACATTAGGAGGCGACAGTGTAACCAGTTGGAAGATAGGAGGTGACAGTGTAACCAGTTGGAAGATTAGTTACTATCAGTGAGATACAAGGCAGGTCCATTCACTGCTTTCCTTCTCCCTACATTAGGAGGGACAGTGTCCAGTTGGAAATTATTTACTATCAGTGAGATCAAGGCAGGTCCATTCACTGCTTTCCTTCTCCCTACATTAGGAGGTGACAATGTAACCAGTTGGAAGATTATTTACTATCAGTGAGATACAGGGCAGGTCTATTCACTGCTTTCCTTCTCCCTACATTAGGAGGTGACAGTGTAACCAGTTGGATGATTAGTTACTATCAGTGAGGTACAAGGCAGGTCCATTCACTGCTTTCCTTCTCCCTACATTAGGAGGTGATGGTGTAACCAGTTGGAAGTTTAGTTACTATCAGTGAGGTACAAGGCAGCTCCATTATCAGGGTTGCCTCTAGGGTTTTTGCCACCTAAGCCAAACATCGATTGCCGCCAATATGCGGCGCACAATGGGTGGGTGTGGCTTTTGGGTGGGACATTTGTGCCTGAGGTTTTTGCCTCACATTCACTGCTTTCCTTCTCCCTACATTAGGAGGCAACAGTGTAACCAGTTGGAAGTTTAGTTACTATCAGTGAGGTACAAGGCAGGTCCATTCACTACTTTCCTTCTCCCTACTAGAGATGTTCGAAACTGTTCAGTTTCGTTTCGTTTTCGAATTTTCGAAATGTTCAGAAATTTCGAAAGTTCAAGTTTCAATTTCAAAGTACACAACATACAATTCTTTGTCCCAGCCGACACTTTGCCGTGGCCCATAGGAGGCTGCACAATTGCCCAGATTTTAGCAATACATGGAAATATGGTCCGGCCTAAAAAATCTGCTTGTGTGTACCCAGCCTAAGGTTTTACAATAACCCATAGTTCTCTATTAATCTAAGCAGTCAAGTTCTCCATGTTATAGTAGTGAAAAGGTTTCATTTAGTAATAATAGTAATAAGTAATTCAGTCTACATGGCGACACATACAATGACATCTCATTAATCTGAACTATTGGACCATTGTCAATCAAACATCTATTTCACAGTCTGAGTGTATATGGAGAGCCAAGAGGTGGGTTTGACCTGCATGACAGCCATTGGATGGAATACACGCAGCAGAAATGATATGTGTGTCCCCCCCCCCCCCCCCCGAGCCTTCCTAGACCTTCTCCTGTATCGCCAACATTCTACATATGTAACGTGTTATGGCAATAACACAAAGGGACCGAGTTTGACCAATGTCATGGCAGAATAAATGTTTCATAAATTATTAAGTTTCCATCTGGAATCCTTTGGGGAAATGCTGTAAAATATTTTCCTACAACAAATGTAATTCAGGAAACGGATCTCGGTTTAGTGCTTATATGTAACAGTTACTTCAGGCAATGTTTGGCAGTGTTCCTATAACAGCATATTTATAATGTATTCTTCGTATGTCATCAAGCATGACAACAAACTGCCTCCATTCTAGTCACGTCTAGTGCAGTGAGCAGGATGGAAAGTGTTGACTGTGTGAATATGGAGAAAGTTAAACCTTGTACCTATAATTTATCTTTCCTTGACTGAAACTTGGTGCCTTTCTAGCAAAGGTCACAGAAACTTGGATTCCACAATAGACATTTCTATGTTGTATTATCTAACATTTCCATTATTAGTCGCTACAGCAAGGTATAAAACCAGCAGGCACAGATGTAAATGATTGAACTTTTAGTCACTGGACAAAAATGAGCAGAACATTTGACAAAGTTTTTGCTAACTATGTTCGACCCTCTGGGCAGTTTGTACATGTGTTCCACCACCTGCCTACCGGTCCTAATTAGACTGATGGATCTGGGTGATATAAGCACATTGGCGTAACCAACATTGTCAAAGCACAATGGCAGATTGCTACAAAATAAAAGGGCAGCAATCTGGTGTGATGGGTCCCTGCTCCAGGTATGTCCAGCCTGACAGGCGAAACTATGTAAGAAATATATTTGTGTAGAAATAAAAAATGTAATCACTTGAGTGAGAAAAGCTTCCCTATAGATTCCATTGCTCAGTACAAGGTTAGTGTTCGTGTGTTTACTGGAAAATCTATGTTTAACACATGTAGAGTCGTGTCATTTACTCTCTCTCTCATACATACTGTATCCTTCAGGGAAAAGATTGTGTGGCCGATGAACCAGAAAAAAAAGATTCCGCACCAAAAAAGAAACGAAGGAAGAAGGTAGCGAATATATCGACAAGATTTACCAATATTCTGCGGTAACAATGGTGCATTGTGGTTGCTTATAAATGTTCTGCATAGAAATCATGAAAGAGAAACATGTAGCCGTGTCCTGCTGAAAACAGATGAGCCCTGATGATAAAATGCTTATGAGGTATTTAGGGGGAAAATAAGTGCAAAACCCACGCTGCTTACTTTCCTTCACTCCCATGATGCACTGGTCATTTGCAAGCGTTCATGCATCACGGGCCAAAGTTACGTGAGCAGCACCAGAAAAAATTATTCATTTTTACACTGACCAAATATGATGGGTTGCACCTTTTATTGCCCTGATTCGAACTCCCATAAATGATACACCTTATGGCATGTAATGTAATAAAGCTCTGGTTTAATTTCTAATATCCCTATTTTGTATAACAGGGGGACATTATTTCCTATAAATATATTTGAAATAAACCCATTGTGATGTTAGTGCTTGTCATTCTAGAAAACAATATCCGATGTACTTGCTAAAGAGGATCCAAAACCTGGAGCTCCAGAAGATCTCCAAAACCTTCTGCTCAAACACTTCGAGAAAACCCGGTCTGTGATTGAACTGGAAGAGCTCAAACTCAAAGTAGGGCAGTAATATAAAAAAAACCCATGTAGGGTCGTTATCTAAATCTTTCAAGGTAGTGTTTAATCTAAATACTCCCTGGTAAGGTAGTAATCTATAAACTCCCAGGTAGGGCGGGTAATCTAAAAAAAACCCATGTAGGGCGGTAACCTATATCTTTCAAGGTAGTGTTTAATCTAAATACTACCTGGTAAGGTAGTAATCTAAAAACTCCCAGGTAGGGCGGGTAATCTAAAAAAAAAACATGTAGGGCGGTAACCTAAATCTTTCAAGGTAGTGTTTAATCTAAATACTCCCTGGTAAGGTAGTAATCTAAAAACTCCCAGGTAGGGCGGTAATCTAAAAACTCCCAGGTAGGGTGGTTATCTAAATCCTACAAGGTAGTGTTTAATCTAAATACTACCTGGTAAGCTAGTAATCTAAAAACTCCCAGGTAGGGCGGTAATCTAAAAACTCCCAGGTAAGGTTGTAATCTAAAAACTCCCAGATAGGGCGGTAATCTAAAAACTCCCAAGTAGGGTGGTAATCTAAATCCTACAAGGTAGTGTTTAATCTAAATGCTACCTGGTAAGGTAGTAATCCAAAAACTCCCAGGTAGGGCGGTAATCTAAAACACCCCATGTAGGGCGGTAATGTAAAAACTCCCAGATAAGGTGGTAATCTAAAAACTCCCAGGTAGGGCGGTAATCTAAATCCTCCCAGGTAGTATTGTAATCTAAATACTCCCTGGTAAGGTAGTAATCTAAAAACTCCCAGGTAGGGCAGTAATCTAAATACTCCCAGGTAAGGTAGTAATCTAAAAACTCCCAGATAGGGCGGTAATCTAAAAACTCCCAAGACTATCTGGGAGTTTTTAGATTACTACCTTACCTGGGAGTATTAGATTACTGCCCTACCTGGGAGTTTTTAGATTACTACCTTACCAGGGAGTATTTAGATTACAATACTACCTGGGAGGATTTAGATTAACGCCCTACCGGGGGTTTTTAGATTACCACCTTATCTGGGAGTTTTTACATTACACGCCCTACATGGGGGGTTTTAGATTACGCCCTACCTGGGAGTTTTGGATTACTACCTTACCAGGTAGCATTTAGATTAAACACTACCTTGTAGGATTTAGATTACCACCTCTTGGGAGTTTTAGATTACCCCCTAGATGGGAGTTTTTAGATTACAACCTTACCTGGGAGTTTTTAGATTACCGCCCTACCTGGGAGTTTTTAGATTACTGCTTACCAGGTAGTATTTAGATTAAACACTACTTGTAGGATTAGATAACCACCCTACTGGGAGTTTTTAGATTACCGCCCTACCTGGGAGTTTTTAGATTACTACCTTACCAGGGAGTATTTGATTAACACTACCTTGAAAGATTTAGGTTACCGCCCTACATGTTTTTTTTTTAGATTACCCGCCTACCTGGGAGTTTTTAGATTACTACTTACCAGGTAGTATTTAGATAAACACTACCTTGAAAGTATAGGTTACCGCCCACATGGTTTTTTTAGATTACCCGCCCTACCTGGGAGTTTAGATTACTACCTTACCAGGGAGATTTGATTAAACACTACCTTGAAAGTTAGATAAAGACCCTACATGGGTTTTTTTTATATTATCCCTCCTACCTGGGAGTTTTTAGATTACTACCTTACCAGGGAGTATTTAGATTAAACACTACCTTGAAAGATTTAGATTACTGCCCTATCTGGGTTTTTTTAGATTACTGCCCTACCTGGGAGTTTGAGCTCTTCCAGTTCAATCACAGACCGGGTTTTCTCGAAGTGTTTGAGCAGAAAAGTTTTGGAGATCTTCTGGAGCTCCAGGTTTGGATCCTCTTTAGCAAGTACATCGGATATTGTTCTAGAATGACAAGCACTAACATCACAATGGGTTTATTCAAATTATTTATAGGAAATAATGTCCCCTGTTATACAAAATAGGGATATTAGAAATAAACCAGAGTTTATTACATTACATGCCATAAGGTGTATCATTTATGGGAGTTCGAATCAGGGCAATAAAAGGTGCAACCCATCATATTTGGTCAGTGTAAAAATGAATAATTTTTTCTGGTGCTGCTCACGTAACTTTGGCCCGTGATGCATGAACGCTTGCAAATGACCAGTGCATCATGGGAGTGAAGGAAAGTAAGCAGCGTGGGTTTTGCACTTATTTCCCCCTAAATACCTCATAAGCATTTTATCATCAGGGCTCATCTGTTTTCAGCAGGACACGGTACATGTTTCTCTTCATGATTTCTATGCAGAACATTATAAGCAACCACAATGCACCATTGTTACGCCAGAAATATTGGTAAATCTTGTCGATATATTCCTACCTTCTTCCTTCGTTTCTTTTTGGTGCGGAATCTTTTTTTTCTGGTTCATCGGCCACACAATCTTTTCCCTGAGGATACAGTATGTATGAGAGAGAGAGTAAATGACACGACTTACATGTGTAAACATAGATTTTCCAGTAAACACACGAACACTAACCTTGTACTGAGCAATGGAATCTATAGGGAAGCTTTTCTCACTCAAGTGATTACATTTTTTATTTCTACACAAATATATTCTTACATAGTTTCGCCTGTCAGGTGGACATACCTGGAGCAGGGACCCATCACACCAGATTGCTGCCCTTTTATTTTGTAGCAAATTGCCATTGTGCTTTGACCATGTTGGTTACGCCAATGTGCTTATATCAACCAGATCCATCAGTCTAATTAGGACGGTAGGCAGGTGGTGGAACACATGTACAAACTGCCCAGAGGGTCGAACATAGTTAGCAAAAACTTTGTCAAATGTTCTGCTCATTTTTGTCCAGTGACTAAAAGTTCAATCATTTACATCTGTGCCTGCTGGTTTTATACCTTGCTGTAGCGACTAATAATGGAAATGTTAGATAATACAACATAGAAATGTCTATTGTGGAATCCAAGTTTCTGTGACCTTTGCTAGAAAGGCACCAAGTTTCAGTAAGGAAGATAAATTATAGGTACAAGGTTTAACTTTCTCACATATTCACACAGTCAACACTTTCCATCCTGCTCACTGCACTAGACGTGACTAGAATGGAGGCAGTTTGTTGTCATGCTTGATGACATACGAAGAATACATTATAAATGCTGTTATAGGAACATGCCAAACATTGCCTGAAGTAACTGTTACATATAAGCACTAAACGAGATCCGTTTCCTGAATACATTTGGTGAGGAAAATATTTTACAGCATTTCCCCAAAGGATTCCAGATGGAAACTTAATAATTTATGAAACATTTATCTGCCATGACATGGTCAAACTCGGTCCCTTTGTTTATTGCCATAACACGTTACATATGTAGAATGTTGGCGATACAGGAGAAGGTCTAGGAAGGCTCGGGGGGGGGGGGGGGGGGGGGGGGGGGGGGGGGGGGGGGGGCACACACATATTCCTTTGCTGCGTGTATTCATCCAATGGCTGTCATGCAGGTCAAACCCACCTCTTGGCTCTCCATATACACTCAGACTGTGAAATAGATGTTTGATTGACAATGGTCCAATAGTTCAGATTAAGAGATGTCATTGTATGTGTCGCCATGTAGACTGAATTACTATTACTATTATTACTAAATGAAACCTTTTCACTACTATAACATGGAGAACTTGACTGCTTAGATTAATAGAGAACTATGGGTTATTGAAACCTTAGGCTGGGTAACACCAAGCAGATTTTTTAGGCCGGACCATATTTCCATGTATTGCTAAAATCTGGGCAATTGTGCAGCCTCCTATGGCCCCGGCAAAGTGTCGGCTGGGACAAAGAATTGTATGTTGGTACTTTGAAATTGAAACTTGAACTTTCGAAATTTCTGAACATTTCGAAAATTCGAAAACGAAACGAAAGAACAGTTTCGAACATCTCTAGTAGGGAGAAGGAAGTAGTGAATGGACCTGCCTTGACCTCACTGATAGTAACTAAACTTCCAACTGGTTACACTGTTGCCTCTAATGTAGGGAGAAGGAAAGCAGTGAATGTGAGGCAAAAACCTCAGGCACAAATGTCCCACCCAAAGCCAACACCCACCCATTGTGCGCCGCAATTGGCGGCAATCGATGTTTTGGCTTAGGTGGCAAAAACCCTAGAGGCAACCCTGATAATGGAGCTGCCTTGTACCTCATGATAGTAACTAAACTTCCAACTGGTTACCAACATCACTCCTAATGTAGGGAGAAGGAAAGCAGTGAATGGACCTGCCTTGTACCTCACTGATAGTAACTAATCATCCAAAATGGTTACCTGTCACCTCCAATGAGGGAGAGGAAAGCAGTGAATAGACCTGCCCTGTATCTCACTGATGTAAATAATCTTCCAACTGGTTACATTGTCACCTCCTAATGTAGGGAGAAGGAAAGCAGTGATGAATGACCTCCTTGTACTCACTGATAGTAACTAATCTTCCAACTGGTTACACTGTCGCCTCCTAATGTAGGGAGAAGGAAAGCAGTGAAGGACCTGCCTTGTATCTCACATGATAGTAACTAATCTTCAACTGGTTACACTGTCACCTCCTATCTTCCAACTGGTTACACGTCGCCTCCTAATGTAGGAGAAGGAAAGCAGTGAATGGACCTGCCTTGTATCTCACTGATAGTAACTAATCTTCCAACTGGTTACACTGTCACCTCCTAATGTAGGGAGAAGGAAAGCAGTGAATGGACCTGCCTTGTACCGCACGATAGTAACTAATCTTCCAACTGGTTACACTCTCACCTCCTAATGTAGAGAGAAAGGAAAACAGTGCCTTGTACCTCACGGATAGTAACTAATATACAACCTATTCATTGCTCTAGGGATGCAGTGCTCACTATTTAATATTACTGTCTGTATTCCAGTGAATAGGGAGGGGGGCTGATTCCCCGTCTACCAAAGTGGTAATGCGTGCTGGACTAAATGTACACTGTGCGCCATTTAACGTACATTATGACAAGCCTGGACTTCAGATACAAGGTCCCAAGCCTATATAAACAAAAGCCTAAGGTACTTACAGGGAAATGCATTGCTGGTTACTACTGAATGTAGTAGCAGTAAATGATACACAAAGGAAATGTTTTCCTGCCCAAAAACATGCTGCTTTGTATTTATTCAAATGCACAACCTACACAAACCCAGAAGAACAAAAACAGTAAAGGGGAAGGTCCTAAATCATTACCACTTTCGTCTTTTAGGTTGGATTTTGTCCAATGGTCCTTTCTTCTTTTCTTTACTCTGGGTCCCTCAGCCTCTTCATTCACATCTTCTGTGGTCTAAGGAGAAAACGGGGCAGGTTAGCCATATGCGAAGTTGTATAAAAAATGAGCACCCTAAATCTGACCATAGCAGTGAACATACAATTAGCTATTTTACATATGGTAATGCTATGATAGTATTCATAATTATAGACATGAGCGCAGATGTAGGAGGAAGCGATTCCTTCTTGTAACGATAAAAGGGACAAGAGTTTGCATGTCACTTACACCAATCAGACGTTAACATGCAGTAGACCAGGAAAAAGCTATCATCTAGTTGGTTTCTGCAGACTAAGGTTCGTACACACACTGCGATCAGGGGGGGCAACCCACGACACACGATGTGTATGACACGCCGTTTGGCCGATAATCGAAAAGAAACGGACGTCGTTCTTTTTGAACGAGTGGCCGCATCAGCCGATAAAGTGGCCATATATAGGGGCAATATCGGCAGAAATGGCCATTCGTGCATAGCACCCGTGATCGCAAGTGTGTACGAACCTTAAGGCTGGGTTCACATGCGGGACTTTTTTTCCCGCTCAAGCGTCACTACTAGCAAGTGCTCGGCCAGGACAAATATAGTATGTCGCAAGTGGCAAGCAACTGATCCTGATAGGGAACCACACAATTGATTTACCCGATCACCTGTTAGTCCAATGGACAAATGGGTGACCGAGCTCAGTCGCACCTGCCCCACCCAAACCATAAGATATTTCCGGCAGACCGGCAGCTACCCGTCACTATTGGTCGGTCCCCTGTAAATTTCTTATGGTGTGTACCCAGTTAATAGTAAAATGGACCTCTTATACATTTAATAATATCAATATGTAGTTCCCAATATAAAATCATTCAGAACTAGTGAATCATAATGAAAAAAGTAGGATGTTCGGTATTCATAACATCAGCATCCTTCTCTAGTCAGTCTGTATTGGGACATAAAAGGCTACTGGCAGAGCTGCTTTTTTAATTAGTCAAGTAATCTGTTTACATTTGTATTGGACAAAAAGTACACACCGTGTACCCTGCACAGATCTGCACAGTCTGTTCACACAGTGGACATGGACAGCTAGTCAGTACACAGTGGACACTGGACAGCTACCAGTAACACAGTGGACACTGGACAGCTAGTAGTACACACAGTGGACACTGGACAGATAGTCAATACACACAGTGGACACTGGACAGATAGACAATACACACAGTGGACACTGGACAGATAGACAATACACACAGTGGACACTGGACAGATAGACATACACACAGTGGACACTGGACAGATAGTCAGTACCCACAGTGGAAACTGGACAGATAGTCAGTACACACAGTGGACACTGGACAGAGTCAGGACACACAGTGGACACTGGACCGAATAGTCGTACACACAGTGGACACTGGACAGAGTCAGTACACACAGTGGACACTGGACAGATAGTCAGTACCACAGTGGACACGGACAGATAGTCCGTACACACAGTGGACACTGGGCAGATAGTCAGTACACACAGTGGACACTGGACAGATAGTCGGTACACACAGTGGACACTGGACAGATAGTCGGTACACACAGGGACACTGGACAGATAGTCAGTACACACAGTGGACACTGGATAGATAGTCAGTACACACAGGACACTGGACGATAGTCAGCACACACAGTGGACACTGGACAGATAGTCAGACACACAGTGGACACTGGACAGATAGTCAGCACACACACGTAGACACAGGACAGATAGTGCTGTCGGGATATCACTTGGTAATTGAGGTTGAATAAAGACATACATCATATAGTCCAACCAAACCCAGCTAAAAATTGCTCCAAATAGCAATTTGAAAGTATTTCTGGACCACCAGTAATTGTCAATATTAATAGTATACCTGTACCAACCAGAACTACAGTATATGTATTAATACCAGTAATTGTCAATATTATATAGTATCCCCGTATCAACCAGAACTACAGTATATGTATAATACCAGTGATTCTCAATATTATATAGTATCCTGTACCAACCAGAACTACACAGTATGTATCAATACCAGTAATTCTCAATATATATAGTATCCCTGTACCAACCAGAACTACAGTATATGTATTAATACCAAATTCTCAACATTATTAGTATCCCTGTACCAACCAGAACTACAGTATATGTATTAATACTTAATAATTAACATTGTCAATATGTATAAAAAGTATCTAGTCCTTTTTAAAGCATTTATGAACTTGCCATTGCCACATCTGCTGGAAGACAGTTCCTAACCTGAACCAGAAACTTCTTTTCTTCTAATCTTAAAGGATGTCCATGAGTCCTCTGATATGACCTATTAGTGAACAATGCACCAGAGAGTTTATGTATGGCCCATTAATATATTTGTATAAAGTGATCACATGCCCATGCAAATGTCACTTCTCCAATGTAAACAGCCCTAACTTGTCTAATCTGCCTGCATATTCAAGCCCCTCCATTCCTTTATTATTTAGTTGCCCTTCTCTGAACTGCTTCCATTTCCTAGATGTTCCTTTTGTATATGGGATTCCAAAACTGGGATTCCAAAACATATTCCAAATGAGGCCTTATCAGTGTAGGAGGGAGATTTTTTTTTCTCCCTTGAATCAATTCACCTCTTTATACAAGACAATATCTTGCTAGCTGTAGCTGTCTGGCTTTGTTTGCTACAGCTAAAGCTGAGTACGCACCATACAATAATTAGGCTTGACGAGAATTTCAGTGTTTCGTTTGGTCAGGCCGAATTATTGTATGGCGGCGTTCCTTCGTCCAAATTGGACGAAAGCACGATTGGATGGGTCTGAAAACCATGACCGATCATGTCGTGGTAACTGTGGATGCGGCTGCTTTTGCATCCTGGGCAACGGTCGAAAGTCCAAACAGCAGTAGGAGGAAGAATTGTAACGTGTACCAGGCTTAAATCCAAAGTCCCAAAAACTGCCCACCAGGAGGACATCATATATGACTCTGCCTCCTGTCTCCCCTCCGGGAGAAGTTTGGCATGCACTGCAGCCTTTCTCCCCCTCCTCTCCCTTCCTCTCCCACCCATTTTGCTATCATCACCCTAGTGTAAACCCCTTTCCATATATCATAGTCCATGCTTCGCCGCTCCAACCGCTATAATCATATTCTCAGAAAGTCCCCCGATCATTACTTACCATACCTCTCTTCTTCACGTTCTGAGCAGCGGGTCTGTGATCGGCTGAGAGGCAGTCTATCACAGACGCGGCCTGCCCCAGTATGACGAAGCTCCATGCAAGCAGAGAGCCGGGCACTACGGCGAAGGAGAGAGGTAAGGTAAGTAATGATTGGGGGACTTTCTGAGAATAAAATTATAGCAGTTGGGGCTGGGGGAACATGGACTAAATTTCAGAAGTTTGTATAAAGGCTGGAACTGCCCTTTAACTGTTGTAACAATCTATGATTAATGTTTGTCACAATGTTTGTAATGTAAATCACAAATTAGTATTTCCTTCTAATCGGAGAGTGTGTTAAGCTTTATGCAGAACTATAGAATGAAGATGAAGGACTAGGCATGCTTTGTAAGTAACACCACGTAGCCAGGTAGCATTGCAATTTGTATGGTTTGGGGCTGTCCTGGTAGGGAAAAAAACTCATATGGAGGGGGGTGAACATGCTCCTTAAAGTGATAGCAGCGGTACATTTACATACGGCTGTGTGCGCATGGAAACATAATCAACTACTGTAATACTGGAATATTTCGATCGATGGAGTATAATATCAGCCACATTTTTGTCCATTAGACAAAGTATGAGACTATTTAATATTATCAGTACATGCTACTAATTCCACAGACAGACTACTAGCAGATTGCATCTGAAGGGTATATGGAGCCAGGGTGCATTGTGTTTGTACCCTATATAGAACTTACCCGAGAGCATTAAATCAGGCTTATAATAACAGTAACTGTACAGAAAAAAAACAACAACTGCACCAAATCCATTTGAGACGTATATTAACCCGTGACCTGCAATGTAAGGTCCCTAGGCACTGAATATGAAAAGAATGGCAAGCTGGAAGGCCTGTCTTTTATATAAGATGGACATTTATAACAATGCTTCCTATAAAGCTAACAGTGTTGACAGCTGGTTTATAGAATGATAGATTCAATGCAAAACTGCTTTCAATCACACACACAGTAACAGAAACTGATTGAAGACATTAGTACATCTGGCTCAACCTTTTAGCCCCATCTACTGATGCCTACCTAACACCATATTTATCCAGAGGAAGGTGAAATAACACAGACTGATGGCCAATTTGTCCAGAAGGGGGGGAAATCCTTCCTGCTTCCGAATAATTCCTGGATCATCAAGAACTTTATTTATATTAAACAGAAACATTAAATTGTATTTGATTCTAAAAAGGACCCAAGTCCCCTCTTGATCTAATCTAAATGAGTGATAATAGAGATATGAAATGTTAGGTGGGCCCTTACCCATCCTGGTGGACCCCTGGTATCTGGTTTCCTGATGGGCCCTAACAACCCAGGACAAATATCATGAAAAATGAATGTAAAGCTTTACCAACCTGATGCATTTTTATTTTGTTGCTTACAACATCTTTGCTACAAAATCAAACCAGGAACAATCCATTCTGATAGAGATTATACACAAGACCACTAACCATTACGCACGAGTGTGCAATGAAATGACAGACTATCACTTAGTCTATGGGTGCTTGGTCCGACTGTTAGCATTGACGCCCAACCATAAACTAAGCCATAGTCTGCCAAACAGCCACTCGTGTATCAGGCCAGCGATCGAACGCATGTACGAACCTTTAAACCCTTCTCCATTGTTTTTTTACATTGAAAGAGTGTTTCATAAGTGGTAAAAGTGCAACTAAAGTTTGTTTATATCCCTTAGTTACTGAGAACATTAATGATTCTGGAATTCCCTTTCCAGTGTGTAATGTGTCATCTGGCACACGCTGAGCTTTAAAATCGAGTGTAATGTTAAATAACTTGTAAATCCCGATATACACAGCAAATCCAACATGGTCTCTGAGAGATGAGGGTGTAGTTTGGATACTGCAGATACCAAGCTCTTTTCGCTGTTTAGAGATTCTTTACATTCAGTGCAAATCCTCTCACTTCGGTAAATGACCTTAGAACAAGTGTCCTAATTGCTGGAATCTGAGGACTGCGGAAAGCTGCCCTGGATTCTACTGATGACGAAGATGGATGAGCTTTGGTTAAGGCCGTATTACAGAACATATTGTAATGGGGATTGAACTCTAGTTTACATTTGAAGAATTCACATTGTTCACTGCAGATTAATCTTTCTTTCTCTCTATATGTAATTCACCAAGTCTACAGTGGAGAAGTCAGTAAATCCTTCCACTAGATCCAGCCCTGCGTTATTCAATAAATTAACAGATCAATCTAGATATATTTTTAGAAATGCCCTGAATACATCCCAAGAGTGACTCTGTAGAGTTACTAACACTCTCTTATTAGGGACCCCTAGCCAACTATTCATAGAGCCCTAGGGCACAAAAGCAAACTTCAAACCCTCTCATAACCCCTTAAATCCCCTAACTCTCCTATGTTCAGCAATCTTCCTACAACCAACACTACTTTAAGGGACACTAAATCCAATTTTTTTTTGGACATGAAATCATGTATCATGCATACCTTACCCCCCACGTTGCATACCCTACCCCCCCCCACGTCTGCATACCCTTACCCCCCCACGTCTGCATACCCTTACCCCCCCCCACGTCTGCATACCCTTACCCCCCCCACGTCTGCATACCCTTACCCCCCCACGTCTGCATACCCTTACCCCCCACGTCTGCATACCCTTACCCCCCCCCCAGTCTGCATACCCTTACCCCCCCCAGTCTGCATACCCTTAACCCCCCCCCCCCCCCCCCCCACGTCTGCATACCCTTACCCCCCCCCCGTCTGCATACCCTTACCCCCCCCACGTCTGCATACCCTTACCCCCCCCACGTCTGCATACCCTACCCCCCCCACGTCTGCATACCCTTAGCCCCCCACGTCTGCATACCCTTACCCCCCCACGTCTGCATACCCTTACCCCCCCCACGTCTGCATACCCTTAACCCCCCCCCCCACGTCGCATACCCTTACCCCCCCCCACGTCTGCATACCCTTACCCCCCCACGTCTGCATACCCTTAACCACATGCTCTTGTGAGGTTCTCATTCACCAGGTCATGGTTATCTGTTGTATTCAATTAGTCAACTGGATTGAATTTGAAGTTTATTCGTGAAGACGTTTCGCTAGTCATCCGACTGGCTTTCTCAATTCAGATGACTTGTACAAGAATCTGTGGCAATTATGTACCCTGGAAAATCCCAATTAGCATATCACAGCCAGGTGTTAAGGTCGTGATTGCATAGTGGCTAAGAGTTTTAGAAGAAATTAAGAAGAATTTTCAAAAAACACCGTATCCCTGTCTGCTTTAAACCGACAACACGCTGAGGCAGCAATTGGTACATCCAAAAGACCCAATCCCGAAACACCAGAAAAAGCGACATAAAATCGTATCATGCATACCCTCTAGTCTGCATACCTTACCCCAGGCCTGGCATATCCTTACCTCACGTCTGCATACCCTTACCACCACGTCTGCATACCCTTACCCCATTGGTAAAAACCTGCAGGGTTGCATATCCAAGTGGCTTTTTTAAAATAAATTAATTAATTTTACACTTGATAAAGAACGCATACATTTGAAACATGTAGTGAACTGAAGCAGCAATAAATATGTCTTTCGTAAGTATAGAATTGTCTGTGCCGGGGGAGACAGATTATTGGACAGACAATTTACCTTATTGGATTACAAAACTCTAAGGCAACAGATAAGTGTAAACCAACTTACAAGGACACACAATATACAGGTGTGGTCAGTATTTAAAGTGATGCATCATAGACATCCTGACTTACTGCACGTTATGTGGGGAACCTGTTTATGTGCACTGTCTGCTTTGTTGCCAGACCACCAGTAACACACTGTGTGCTATGCTACCCATAATCATTCCTAAAGCAGTGATCTGGTACAATTGGTGGCAGCAGTGCTAGTAATACCATTATTCTCCATGTTTTCTTTTGTATGTTTGTTCTCTGTATTAAGCTATGGAGGGCTGTTACTGATAGTATTGATTTAATCCTCCGTCCTGTACTGCAGATGCAATGCCCCAATTAGACTCAGTAGCTCTACCAGGCCCATTGCCAAACCTATTTTTAAATCTGATCCATTTGATAGGGTAACTAGGAGAGTGGAATGATTGGCTAGAACAATTTAAATTGGCAGCCACTATTAATGGTTGGGATGAAGGTGCTCGCTTGCAAGTCCTTAGCCTTTGTGTAGTGTAAAGCCAGGCAGATATACAAGGATTTACCGTATTACTGAAATAAAAAGCAGTTATCAGTTATTAAAAAATTGCTCTGAAGCTATTATTTTTCAATTAGATCTGTATAAAAGATATGAAGGATAAATTCATTCTTTAGGTAAACTGGGAATTAGAAATGTTGTTTATACGTTATATTATTCGTGCAATGCTAATATAATAATAATGAGGCTGTGAGTAACTTCTGTTATAATATATGGGTACCATCACCCAGTGGCGTATACTACGTAAAACATTCGGGGAACGTGCCCCGGATTATTGGCAAGTGCCCAGAATGTTTAACGGACTTCACCTCAAAAGTGCCCCGAACTTCCGGATTTCCCGGGCGCGAACCTCTGGGCACGTCGTGCAGCCGGCGCAATTAGATAGATAGTAGGAGAGTTAGATATGTAGATAGATAGATAGATAGATTTAGATGATAGCAGAGTTAGATAGATAAATAGATATATAGATAGATAGCAGAGTTAGATAGATAGATAGTGGAGAGTTAGTTAGATATATATGTAGATAGATAGATAGATTGATAG
The DNA here is from genome assembly GCA_019447015.1 of Hymenochirus boettgeri. NCBI lineage: Eukaryota > Metazoa > Chordata > Amphibia > Anura > Pipidae > Hymenochirus > Hymenochirus boettgeri. Next base: position 49,269,889 of record CM033470.1, on the reverse strand, counting down.
CAGAGATAGATAGATAGATAGAGTTTGCCATCTATTTATCTATCTACCTAACTCTGCTATCTATCTATCTATCTATCTATCTATCTATCTGAGTTAGATAGAGTTAGATAGTAGATAGCAGAGTTAGATAGAGTTAGATAGATAGATAGCAAGTTAGATAGAGTTAGATAGATAGATAGATAGAGTTAGATAGAGTTAGATAGATAGATAGCAGAGTTAGATAGAGTTAGATAGATAGATAGCAGAGTTAGATAGAGTTAGATAGATAGATAGCAGAGTTAGATAGATAGTTAGATTAGATAGCAGAGTTAGATAGAGTTAGATAGATAGATAGCAGAGTTAGATAGATAGATAGACAGACAGACAGATAGGATAGATAGCAGAGTTAGATAGAAGATAGTGGAGAGTTAGTTGATATATATGTAGATAGATAGATAGATAGATTGATAGCAGAGTTAGATAGTTAGATAGATAGAGTTTGCTATCTATCTATCTATCTATCTGAGTTAGATAGAGTAGATAGATGCAGAGTTAAATAGATAGATAGCAGAGTAAGATAGATAGATAGAGTAAGATAGATAGATACGATAGCAGAGTTAGATAGATGATAGATAGAGTTGATATAGAAGATAGCAGAGGTTAGATAGATAGATAGAGTAGATAAATAGACAGACAGACAGACAGATAGGATAGATAGAAGAGTTAGATCGATAGATAGATAGATAGATAGCAGAGTTAGATATATAGATAGATAGATGTTAGATAGATAGATAGCAAGTTAGACATATAGATAAGCAGAGTTAGATAGATAGATAGAGTTAGATAAATAGCAGACAGACAGACAGATAGGATAGATAGCAGAGTTAGATAGATAAATAGATGTAAATAGATAGATAGCAGAGTTAGATAGATAGATAAGCAGAGTTAGATAGATAGCAGGGATAGATAGATAGTGAGAGAGTTAGATAGATAGATAGATAGATTAGATAGCAGAGTTAGATAGCATAGAGATAGCCAGAGTAGATAGATAGATAGATAGAATAGCAGAGTTAGATAGATAGAGATGATAGCAAGTTAGATAGAAGATAGATAGATAGCAGAGGTAGAAGATAGATAGATAGATAGCAGAGTTAGATAGATAGATAGATAGATAGATAGCAGAGTTAGATAGATAGAGATAGATAGATAGATAGATAGAAATAGTAGAGAGTTAGATTGTAGTATATAGATAGCAGAGTTAGATAGATAGATAGAGATAGAGTTGCTATTATCTTCATCTATCTATCTATCTATCTATAATTGCTATCTATCTATCTAACTCTGCTATATCTATCACTCTGCTATCATATATCTATCAGAGAGATAGATAAGATAGCAGAGTTAGATAGATAGATAGATAGAGAGTTAGATGAGATAGATAGATAGATAGCAGAGTTAGATAGATAGATGGCAGAGTTAGATAGATAGATAGCAGAGTTAGATAGATAGCAGGGATGATAGATAGATGTAGAGAGTTAGATAGATAAATAGATTATAGATGAGATAGATAGCAGAGATAGATAAGAGATAGATAGATAGATAGCAGAGTTAGATAGATAGAGATAGATAGTAGAGAGTTAGGAGATATGTAGATATAGATAGATAGCTAGCAGAGTTAGATAGATAGCAGAGTTAATAAATAGATAGATAGAGATAGATAGATATGTAGATATATAGTAGAAGCAGCAATAGTAGAGTTAGTAGATAGAGAGATAGATAGATAGATAGTAGAGAGTTAGATAGATGTAGATATATAGATAGATAGCTAGCAGAGTTAGTAGATAGCAGAGTTAGATAGATAGATAGAGTAGATAGATAGATAGATAGATAGATAGATGAGATGATTTGACTATCTATTTATCTATCTATCTACTCTCTATTAGCTATCTAGCTATCTATCTGAGTTAGATAGATAATAGCAGAGTTAAATAGATAGATAGCAGAGTTAGATAGATAGATAGCAGAGTTAGATAGATGATAGATAGATAGATAGCAGAGTTAGATAGATGATAGATAGATAGATAGATAGCAGAGTTAGACAGACAGATAGATAGATAGATAGATAGATAGATAGAGTTAAATAGATAGAGATAGATAGATAGCAGAGTTAGATAGATAGATAGAGATAGATAGCAGAGTTAGATTGATAGATAGAGTTAGATAAATAGACAGACAGACAGATAGGATAGATAGCAGAGTTAGATAGATAGATAAGCAGAGTTAGACAGATAGATAGATAGATAGCAGATATCTGTTGTATTCAATTAGATCAACTGGACTTGAAATGTAGTTCTTGAAGACGTTTCGCTAGTCATCCGACTGGCTTTCTCAATTCAGAATGCTTGTACAAGAATCTGTGGGCAATAGGTACCCTGGAAAATCCCAATAGTCATATCACAGACTAGGTGTTAAGGGTTGTGATAGATAGGGCTAAGAGGTGTTATAGGAACGCCCGAGTTAGGTTGTTATAAAACAGCATTGTACATGGCTACAGTTGGCTGTCGAACCCCCCCACCTCCATTTAGGCTTGGTTTTCGTTTATTTTCACATAAATGGCCTCCTTAACACCTCTTTGAAACCAGTCACGTTCCTTCGCCAGTATGTTAACATTACAATCTTCAAGGTATGTCCTTTATCCTTAAGATGCAGATAACGGCTGAGTCTGACCGAGGAATAAGGGCTCTTCTGGTGCTGGGCCCATAGTTGATGCAGTTGCTGTTTGGTCTCCCCACTACAAATCAGAGCATTTTCACTGCACTGCCACTGCAATATGATGTCGCTTTTCTTGTGTTTTGGTATTGGGTCTTTCGGATTGTACAATTTGCTGCCTCAGTGTGTTGTTCGGTTTTAAGCAGACAGGGATACGATGTTTTTTGAAAATTCTTCTTATTCCGGAGACCCCTGCTACATATGGGATGACCATGTTCTTCCTCCTGTCTTGCTTTCCCTTCACTGTTGGTATTCGTGTTCTTTTCTTTCCTTCTACTTCTTTTGACAAAAGGCACAGTCTGGATATCCACAAGTTTTAAGGGCTCCTTGAGAGTTTCATTTCTTTAGCCTTCGCTTGTGCTAGGGGGATGTTCTCGGCTCTGTGTTGCAGGGTTTGATGACCCCCAGCTTGTGATCTAAAGGTGGTGGGAGTCAAACATCAAATACTGATCTATGTGGTGGTTTTTTCTGTAAACCTCCTTACTTCCAGTTTACCATTTTCCTTAAACTTCTACAGCAGTCCAAGAAAGCCAGTTTGTTGTTTTGACCTCTTCCCTTGTGAATTTAATGTTTTGGCCCACCGCATTAATGTGTTCTGTGAAAGCTTGGACTTTCTTCGGTGGGATTTTAACCCAGGTGTCATCAACATTATGAACCCAGTGGTGGGGTGCTTATTGCCCTTAAAGGTATAAAGCGCCTGTGTTTCTACCTCCTCCATGTAAAGGTTGGCCACAATAGGTGAAATGGAGATCCCATAGCACATCCATGTTTTTGCTTATGAACTTTCCCTGTATTTGAATAGGTGGTATTCAGGCACAAGGTCCAACAAGGAACACACCTTTTCTGGGTGAGATCAGTTCTGCTGGTAAGAGTGCTGTCTTGGCCCAGCCGTTTTCTCACCAGGTCAACAGCCTCCTTGGTGGGTCTACAAGTGAAGAGAGATGTCACATCATAGGGACACCATAGTTTCTTCTACACGAGTACTATATCTTCAATCTTGTTGGGTTGAAATCCTGAGAGTTCTGGATGTGATGACTTAGAACCCCACAAAGGCCTAAGATGTTAGCTAGATATTTTGCCACCTTGTATGTTACCGAGTTGATGGTGAGATATAGGTCTTAGGGGGGGGCCCCTTCCTTATATTATCTTTGGGAGTCCATATATGCATGGATGTGCCTCACCAGGGTAGAGGCGATGATATACATTGCTCGGGTCAAGGCTTTATCCCTTGAAGCTGTTGTAGGTAAGTCTATGACTCTTTTCTTGTAAGGCTGGTGGGAATCCTTGTTAAGCCTCATATGTGTTGTTATCGGCCAGGAGCATGGTCACCTTATCATGGTAGTCTGAGGTGTTGAGTACCACTGTGCATCTTCCTTGTCTGCGGGTAGTAGGGGGGGAATGGTGATACTGGAATCTTCTTGAGGGATGTTAAGGACTACATCTCTTTCTGTGTAGCAGGTTAGATGAAGGAGTTTTAGCACTGGCAGGAGGCTGCGATACCTTAAGGCGAGATTGTTCTGCCTCACTTGTGATACTATTTATTGTGGATAGAGGCCTGTCGTCGGCTGCTATAAATCCACCACGGGATGGCTTAGGGGGGTGATGGCAAAATTCAAGCCCTTACCAAGGACTAGCCATTTCTGGCTGGGGTCCCAGGGTCCTGTTAGACAGTTTCTCACCATCCTCCTGTTTGATGAAGTGACATCCCCCTTTGTATCCAAGGTAGTTGTTCTCCTTTGGGGCTGTTCTGGATTGACAGATAGAGAACTTGTTCTGTTGACTTTGTTTTGCCCTTACAGTGCTGAGAAAGCTGTGCTTGTTTGGTGAACTCCTTCACTCTTCCCAGATGGACACAGGTAGCTTGTGAGGCCAGGTTCTGTTCTAGTTTGACTCTAGTTGAATTCTGGTACAGTTCATTCGAATTGAGGAAAGCCAGTCGATGACTAGCGAAAACGTCTTCAAAGAACTACATTCAAGCCCATCCAGTTGATCTAATTGAATACAACACATATACCATGACCTGGATGAATGAAGAACCTTCACAAGCATAGATAGCAAGTTGATATAGATAGATAGAAGGAAATAGATAGCCAGAGTTAGATAGATCAGATAGATAGATAGAAAGAGTAGATACGATAGATAGACGATAGAGTTTTGCTATCTATTTATCTAATCTGCTATCTATCTATCTATCTATCATCTGAGTTAGGATAGATAGATAGCAGAGTTAGATAAGATAGATGCCAGAGTTAGATAGATAGATAGCATTAGATAGATTAAGATAGATAGATAGAATGAGATTAGATAAGATAGATAGAAGATATAGTGCAGAGTTAGTTGATGAAATAGATAGATAGAGTAGTAGATGCAGAGGTTAGACAGATATAGAATAGATAGAAGATAGATAGATAATGAGAGTTAGACAGATAGATAGAGAGAACGAGATAGTAGAATTGACAGATAGAGATAGATAGCAAGGTAGATAGCTATATAGAGTTCGTAGATAGATAGAGAATAGAGTTTTGCCTATCACATTTATCTATCAATCTAACCTGGCTACTTATCTATCTATCTGAGTTAGATAGAAGATAGCAGAGTTAGATAGTAGATAGCAATTGAAAGACATAGCGAGTTAGATGAGCGTAGAAGTAGATAGCAGAGTTAGTCAGATGAGATTTAGAATAGAGTAAAGTTAGAAGATAGAGTTAGGGAGATAGTATAATACAGAGTGCCAGAGTTTAGATAAAGATAGCAGTAGATAGATAGCAGAGTTTAGATAGATAGATAGCAGGATAGAGTAGACCGATAGATATAGATTAGAGGTAGCGATGAATATAGATAGAGATATAGATAGATAGAGTTAGAACCAGATAGATAGATAGCATATGTTTAGATAGATAGCAGAGTAGACAGAATGATAGATAGATAGATGTAGATCAGAGTTAGATAGATAGATAGATAGATAGAGTTAGATCAGATAATAGCAGAGTTAGATGATAGATAGAGCTAGATAGATAGCAGAGATAGTAGCTAGATAGATAGATAGATACAGAGTAGTTAGATAGATGATAGATAGATAGCAAGAGTTAGATAGATGTATAGAGATAGAATAGATAGCAGAGGATAGATAGATAGATAGATAGATAGCTCAATAGATAGAGGATGATAGATAAATAGATAGATGATATATGGATGAGGTGTCTCATTCATCCATCAGGTCACGGTATATCTGAGGTATTCATTAGAATAACTGACTGAAATGTGTTCTTGAGGACTTTCACTAGTCATCAGACTGGCTTATCTCAAGCGAATGACTTGTCAAAGAATCTGTGGCAATTATGTACCCTGGAAAATCCCAATTAGTGCATTCAAGCAGCCAGGTGTTAAGGGTGTTTAGCATAGTGGTGAAATTAGAGAATTTCAAAAAACACTCGTAGCCCCTGTCTGCTTTAATAAAAACCGAAACCACACACTGAGCGCACCGCAATTGGTAACTATCGAAAGACCCAATACCAAAAACAACAAGAAAAGCGACCATAATATAATGCAGTGCAGTGAGTGAGAATCTCTGATTTGTATGTGGTGAGACCAAACAGCTAACTGCATCACTATGGCCCAGCCACAGAAGCCAATTCCTCGGGTCAGGACTCCAGCCGTGTATCTGCAATCTAAGATAAAGGACATCCTTTGAAGATTGTAATTGTTAACATACTGGGCGAGAGGAACGTGACTGGTTCAGATGAGGGTTATGAGGCCATTTATGTGAAAATAAAGAAACCCAAGCCTTAATAGAGGTGGGGGGGCGACACCAACGGTCTGCTATGTACAATGCTGTTTTAACACCTTATCTCTGGGCGTTCCTATAACACCTCTTTAGCCACTATCTAATCAAACACCAAATACACGCCTTAAACCTGGCTTGTATATGCTAATTCAGGACGATTTTCCAGGGCTCACTAATTGTCCAAGATTTCTTGACAAGTCATTCTGAATATGGAAGCCCAGTCTGATGGACAGCGAAACGTCCTTCAAGAACTACATTCAAGTCCAGTTGATCTATTGAATACATAATAGATAGAATAGTAGATAAGATAGATAGATAGCACGGTAGATAGATAGATAGATAGATGATAGATAAGATAGTATAGATAGATCTAATAGATAGATAGATAGCTAGATAGCGAGTTAAGTTAGATAGATAGATAGCGGAGTTAGATGAGATAGATAGATAGATAATAGCAGATTAGATAGATAGATGCAGAGTTAGATAGATAGATAGCAGAAGTTAGATAGATAGATAGCAGTAGTTAGATAGATAGGATAGATAGATAGATAGAATTAGCAGAGTTAGATTAGATGATAGATGATAGATAGATAGATAGATGATAGATAGATGATAGAATAGATAGATAGATAGATAGCAGAGTTAGATAGATAGATAGATAGATATATAGATAAGAGAGGCAGAGTTAGATAAGATAGATGATAGAGAGATAGAATATATAGATAGAATAATAGTAGATAGATAGATAGATAGATAGATAGATAGCAGAGTATTAGATAGATAGATAGATAGATGATAGATAGATAGAGAGCAGAGTGATAGATAGTAGCATAGTTATGATCAGATAGATAGATAGAATAGATAGCATAGCAGAGTAGATAGATGTAGATGATAGATAGATAGATAGATAGATAGATAGATTAGATAAGATAGCAGAGTTAGATAGATAGATAGATAGATAGATGATAGATTAGAGAGCAGAGTTAGATAGATAGATAGCAGAGTTTAGATAGATATAGATAGATAGATAGCAAAGATAATAGATAGCATTAGAGCAGGTTTAGATGAGATATAGCAGAGTTAGATAGATAGATCGCAGAGTAGATAGATAGCTAGATAGAGGAATAGATAGCAGAGTTAGAATAGAAGTGATAGATGATAATAGATAGATTATAGATAGATGATAGAAGATAGATGCAGGAGTTAATAAGATAGATAGATGTTAGATAGATAGATAGAAGATAGATAAATAGAGTAGCAGTAGTTAGATAGATAGATAGAGATAGATAGATAGCAGAGTTTAGAATAGATTAGATATCCGTTGAAGCATAATGAGATTAGATAGATAGATGAAGGAGATAGATAGATAGAGGAACAGAGGGAAGAGAGATACGATAGATTAGCAGCAAGTTTAGATAGATAGATAGAGAGACGGTATTAGAGAGTAGATAGCAGAGATTAGGAGAAGATAGATAGATAGCAGACGTTAGATAGATAGATAGCAGATAGTGTGAGAGTAGATAGAATAGATAGCAGTTAGATGATGATGAGACAGATTGTAGATGATAGATAGATAGATAGATAGATAGATAGATAGCAGAGGTAGACAGATAGATATATAGATAGACAGATAGATAGATAGATAGCAGAGTTAGATAGATAGATAGAGATAGATAGATAGCAGAGTTAGATAGATGATAGGAGATAGATAGATAGATAGCCATAGGTAGACAAGTAGAATATAGATAGACAGATAGATAATAGATAGCAGAGTTTATAGAAGATAGAGATAGATAGATAGCAGAGTTAGATAGATAATAGATAGATAGAGAGCAGAGTTAAGATAGTGATGAGTTAGATAAATAGACAGGACAAGACAAGACAGACAGAAGGAAGATAGCAGCAGTTAGATAGATAGATAAGCAGAGTTGACAAATAGATAGATAGATAGCAGAGTTAGATAGATAGATAAGAGATAGATAGAATAGCAGAGTTAGATAGAGATATAGATAGAGATAGAGGTTGTATCTATTCTCTACTGCTGCTTCTTATCTCTGAGTTAGATAGATAGATAGCAAGTTTAGAAGATAGATAGCAGAGTTAGATAGATAGATAGATGAGACAAGAATGAGATTAGTAAGAGCTATGATAGATAGTATATAGCGTATGATGAAGAGTGAAATAGATAGCGTGCTGTAGATAGATAGATAGATAGCAGAGTTTGAGATAGATAGTGAGTAGAAGAAGTAGATAGCAGAGTTAGATAGATAGAATAGATAGATAGATAGATAGCCATAGTAGATATAGAGTAGATAGACTAGATAGAGGATGAATAGATAGCCAGAGTGAAGTAGGTAGATAGCAAGAGATAGAGATGAGCAGAGTAATAGATGATAAGATAGATAGGATATAGATACAGAGTTTAGATAATATGATATAGATATTCAGAGTTTAAATAGGATGATATAGATAGAGAGAGATAGATAGCGGGATGCGATAGTAGTTAGATAGATAGATAGAATAGAGAGTTAGAATGAATGATAGATAGATAGCAGATAGTAGATAGCAGGTTGATGCAGTTAGATAGATAGATAGCATAGCAGAGTTAGATAGATAGATAGAGATAGATAGAATAGCAGAGTCAGATAGATAGATAGAGTGATAGCAGAGAGTAGCAGTAGATAGGATAAAATAGATATAGAATAGATATGATAAGATAGATACAGAGGTAGCAGATAGCTATAATGGAAAGGTAGATAGCTAATAGCAAGGTAGATAGATAGATTAGACAGAAGTGAGATTTAGAAAGATATAGTAGATAGATAGAGAGCAGAGTTAGATAGATAGCATAGAGTTAGATAAATAGACAACAGACAGACAGACAGATAGGCTAGATAGCAGAGTTAGTATAGATAGATAAGCAGAAAAAAAGTTAGACAGATAGAAGTAGAACTAGCAGAGGTTTAATAGATAGATATAGGAAAGATAGAATAGCAGAGTAATAGATATATAGCAGATTGTATAGATAGAAGAGTTAGCATAGATTAGAGTAGAAGATAGATAAGTGATAGAGATAGATAGAGCAGAGTAGATAGATGATAGAAGATAGATGATAGATAGATTAGATAGCAGAGGTAGACAGATAGATATATAGATGGACAGGAGACTAGATAGATAGCAGGGAAGGTTTTTAGTTAGATAATATAGAGATAGAATTAGAAGAGCAGAGTTAGTTAGATACAGATAGATAGGATAGAGAAGCAGAGGTAGAAGATGATAGAGTTAGATAAATAGGACGACAGACAGACAAGACAGATAGGATAGATCTCAGAGTTAGATAGAGTAGATAAGCAGAGTTAGACAAAGATTAGATAGATAGATAGCGAGTTAGGTTCAGATAGATCAGATAGAGATCAGATAGAAGATAGCAGAGGTTAGATAGATAGATAGAGATAGAGTTTGCTAATCTATTTATCAACTCTGCTATTATCTATCTGAGTAGAGTAGACTAGATACCAGAGTGATTAGATTAGATAGATTAGCAGATAGTTAAGAATAGAAGATAGATAGCAGAGAGATTGATTAGCAGATGTAGATAGATGATAATAGATAGCAGAGTTAGATGATAGATCAGATAGCAGTAGCTAGCGATAGATAGATAGATAGCAGAGCTAGATAGATAATAGATACAGAGTTTAGAAGATTAGGATAGCAGAAGTTGATAGATAGATAGCAAGAGTTAGAGATGATTAGAGAGTTTAGATAGATGAGAGATAGATAGATAAGATATGATCAGATAGCTAGAGATGTAGATAGATGTATAAGGTATTAATAGTAGATAGATTAGCAAGGAGATTAGATAGACAGATTAGATAGAGAGATAGAGAAGATAGATAGTACAGAGTTAATAGATAGATAGAGATAGATACAGATAGCAGAGTTAGACGATAGATAGATAGTAGATAGATAGATAGATGAATAGACTATAGACAGAGTTAAGAAGAATAGATACTAATGCAGTTTTGAAGGTAGATAGATAGAATAATAATAGATAGATAGATAGGGATTTAAAGGAAAATAGATAGAGATAGATAGATAGGATAGCAGAGTAGATGATAGATTAGCAGAGTTAGCTGAATAGATAGATAACAGAGTTAGATCGAGATAGAAGCTAGAGTGATAGATAGATAGATAGCAGAGTATAGATGTCAGAGTCAGAGATAGATAGAATAGCAGAGTTAGATAGCGTAGATTAGCAGAGTTAGATAGATAGATAGCAAGAGTTTAATAGATCGGCAGAGTTAGATATATGATAGATAGCTAGATAGCAGTAGTTAGATATGATGATAGATAGCTAGATAGCAGAGTAGAATAGATAGTATAGCATTTTAGAGTATAGATAAGATTAGATGCAGAGTTAGATAGATAGAAATAGATAGAAGTAGATAGATTAATAGATAGATTAGATAGATAGATAAATAGAGATAGATACGATAGCAGAGTTGTATATAGATAGATAGCCGAGTTAGAGTAGAATAATAGATAGAGATAGTGATAGCAGAGATAGATAGATAGTAGATAGACTAGCAGAGTGTAGATAGATGATGAGATAGGATAGATAGAATACAGAGTTAGTTAGATAGAATAGATAGATCAGATAGCAGAGTTAGATAGTAGATAGAGATAGATAGATACGCAGTAGTTAGATAGATGATAGCAGAGTTAGATAATGATAGCAAGTTAGATAGATAGATCAGCAAGAGATTAGATAGATCAGATAGATAGCCAGAGTTCCGATAGATATAAGATAGATAGAAGATAGATAGGATAGCAAGCGGTGACAGATAGATAATATCGAAGAAGAGATAGCCCGTATAGATAAGAAGAGATAGATAGATAGCAGAGTTTAGATAGATGATAGATAGTAGAGTAGCTAGATAGCATAGTAATAGCAGATAGACAGATAGATAGTATATCAGATAGATAGATAGCAAGTAGGATAGACATAGATAGATATATACAGAGTAGACTAGATTAGAAATCGAAAAGAGAGCGATTTATTAGATAGATAGAGTTGAAATGAGAGCAGCTAGAGATAGATAGCGAGAGATCGATAGAAGAGATAAGATAGAATAGATCCAGGAGTATAGAAGATAGGAAGAGTTGCAGAGTTTAGATAGATAGAGTAGATAGATAGAGCTATCTATTACCTACCGATACTACAGTTACGAGATATAGAAGATTTAGATAGAGATAGTAGAGAGTTAGATAGATTAGTATTTCAAGAGATAGTAGCATAGAGCAGACAGATAGATAGAGATAGCAAGTTAGATGCGATAGATAGAGTAGATAGATGATAGCAGAGTTAGATTAGATAGTAGATAGTAGAGATAGCAGTGCATTAATTATCTAGACTTAGACATTATCTAGCAGATAGATAGATAGCAGAGTTAGATCGGATCAGAGTTAGCTAGATAGATAGAAGACAGTAGATAGTGAAGTCAGATAGATAGATACGATAGATAGCCGAGTTAGTAGAAGTAGATTAGATTATATAGATAGATAGTAGCCAGAGTTAGATTAGATGAGATAGATAAGATGAGATACAGATAGATACATGTAGTGTAGATAGAATATAGATGATATCGATAGATAGAAGATAGATACCAGATGAGATAGCGATTAGATAGTAGAGATAGAGATAGATAGATAAGCAGAGTTAGATTAGATAGATAGCTAGTTAGAAATAGATAGATAGAGTAAGATAGAGAGAGTGATAGATAGATTATGATAGATAGATAAGATTAGATGAAAGTCAATGAAGATGAATATATAGAGATCGTAGATGAGAGTGAGTTAATAGATAGATAAAGATAGATAAGCAGAGTTCGATAGATAGTAGAGCATTAGATAGATAGCCAGAGTTAGATTAGATAGTATAGCAGTAGATATAGAAAGAGGTCGTAGCTAGATAGCAGAGTTAGATAGATAGATGATAGATAGCAGTAGATAGATAGAGTTAGATAGATAGATAGATAGATAGATAGCTAGATAGATAGATAGCATAAGGTAGAAGATAGATATAAGATAGACTAGGATAAGATAGTAAGCAAGGAGTTAGATAGATAGATAGATAGCAGAGTTAGATAGATAGATTAGAGATCGATTAGATAGCACAAGTAGTTCAGGGGAGAAAGATAGAGAGCAGAGTTAACGAGATAGATAGATAGACGAAAGAGGTAGTTTAGATAGATGATAGCTAGATAGATTAGGATAGATAGATAGTATAGATAGATCGATAGATAGATAGATTAGATAGATAGCAGACGGTAGACAGCGTTAAGATGACAGGTGGGAGCTAGAGATAGCAGGTAGCTAGTAGCTAGAGCTTAATAGTAGATAGATAGCAGAGTTAAGAGAGTAGATAGAGAGAGAGCAGGAGGTTAGAAGATAGATAGAGTTGTAAAAGACGACAGACAGAAAGACAGATGGCTAGATAGCAGAGTTGCAGCTAGATAATTGAGAGTTAGACAGATAGATAGGACAGCTAGCCGAGTTAGTGATAGGGCGGTAATCTAAAAACTCCCAAGTAGGGTGGTAATCTAAATACTCCCCAGGTAGTGTTGTAATCTAAATACTCCCTGGTAAGGTAGTAATCTAAAAACTCCCAGGTAGGGCAGTAATCTAAAAACTCCCAGTGAGGGCGGTAATCTAAATACTCCCAAGTAGGCTGGTAATCTAAACACAAGCAGGTAGGGCGGTAAGCTCAATCTGTATTATTTTGTAGATTATTTATATTCAGGAAGAGTTTCTATAAAATCATACTTTACCTTGGCAACGATTCAGCAATAAGTCATTTATTTCTGTTTCCAAATCGTTTTCCTCTAAATGTCTGAAACCGCACAAAATGCACCAATCGTAATGCTAGAAACCACATACATTTTTCTCTGTGGCTTTAAATAAAAGTATATGGTGTCTGTACAGTGTCTTGTTAATGTTTGTTTGCTTGCACTCTGCATGAACCATGGTCTGAAATGTCTTTCTTACATTGTGTTTTCCTTTCATCACGTTGTCTATCTCCCCGTCTAACCAATAATAGTTTCTGCGGCTTTGCTGTATGGGATTTATAGTCGCAATACTCCTAGGAAATCACTGTATGTGATTTAGGGGGGTTATTAACCTTAGGGAGGGATAGGCCTTGTGACCTTAATAAACTGGCCCAGTTTACACAGAGACTTCTTACCGTACTATTCCAAATAATACAGGGTCCTAGGCAGTTTTGCTCTAGACATCAGTCGGTGGGAATATTGGAAACATTATACAATAAGACCACATAGAGTGTAATACGAGGGGAAGATTAATCATTGCCATTTATTGCTGTGCAGTCTGAGAGATCAGTCTTTTAACATTGTATGGAACATGCAATTATATTAATACATAACCCTTACAGACTAATAATTTAATGTTTAATAGGCAACAACATACAATGGAATGATTTCTACTATTCTATGGTTCACATATGCTCACTAAGCTTTACATCAACTGACAATGTTCCTCCTTATAAGCAGGGTCCTTATTAAAGGGGCAGTTCAGTGGAAATTATCAATATTTGTTAAATTGTTAGTTTGTGTAATGCCTTCTTAGTTATTCTACATATTCTCTCCCATTTTGAAAAATCAGTTGATTTCATACCCTTTGCTGTTCCCTGCTGTTGACATTAGTGAGCTGACATTTCAGGTTCTAACAGTCCTTCTTCTTCCCAGAATGCACCACATCCTTGGAATGTTCCTACTGATTGGTTGTTGGATGGGTCAGATCAGTCAGATGGGCCAGATCAGTAGAGATGCTCGGATCTCTACTGAGCATCGGAATCAACCCAGGCGCTGGGTCAAGGGCCAAACCATAGCGGTCTCTACTAGGAAACTACTAGGCAAACAGGAAGTCAGTATTTCGGTTGCATTTATTTATACACAGACAAAATGCTGAATTGCCAGATTAAGGTCATTGGGATAAAAAAATACTGCTCTTTTTTTCTGAAAAGCATATGTATTTGCACTGAATTTCCCCTTTAAATACCATAAAGGAAAAAAACAAAGCTAAATTATAAAGAACCAATTTAAATTCTATAATTAAAGGGTGAGTTAAGTAACAAAATTTGAGACTGGGTGTTCCGTGGACAGGGCTTCCTCTTTTTTCAGCCCTGACTATGAAACTCGGAATTTTGTCCCATCCAGCATACCTTTAATCTAGTACTTTTGCTACGGCTCAGTATTCTCTCTCCCTGACTAATCTGATTAACTGGGAGGGCAAGCATGCTAAGTAATCATATAAGGCAGCATTGGAAGAGGAAATTTCCCATCATGCAATTCACACATACCAACTGTCACCATTCCAGTTACAGCAAAACTGCACATAATAGCTAATGATAATAATGCACAAGCATGACCGTTAAAATGTAAGATGCTTCTGATTGGATATCTAAAGAAATAGACAGGCCAACAAAAATGGTGAATCCGTAATAGTTGGGATGAATTATCATTTCCAGTTATGGGCAATTTAATGCCACCTCCACCCCAGTTTATATTTAAATATAATTAATAGTTAACATCTAGCATTTTCTCTCACCTCCAAAGTGGGAAAAATTGTACAGAAATCATCTTTCAGTTCTGCCTCTTTCTAGCCAAAGCGGTCAAGTAATTACCTGCCCACGAACTGTCTGTAATTAAAGAGGAACCGTGGTCTGGTCAAGGACAGGTCCCAAACTTTAAAATGAGCCATCAACCACCTCTCTACGTGCTGCACAGCCCAAGATCACTGATCACTGATCAGAAAGTTAGGGGGTGGGAGGTTCTGAATCTGCGGTCGCAATGCTAGTTCCTACTTCTAATGATCTGATCTGTGCAGAAGAAATGGGAAGAGATTGAGCTACAGTGATGGGGAGGCGAGAGGGACAGTCACATGTTTCAGAGCAGGAAGTGCAGGGGATCTCGTGATGCTGCTACCATATCACATAAAAATGTAAATATCTTAAAAATGATGTTAAAAAAAATTTAAAGTTACAAAAATGCTCAGGAAAGCAATTCCTTTACCTGAACTCATTTTTGGATTACAGTTACCCTTTAAGACATTGGAAATGTACAATACATTTAAGTTCATTTATAGTTTTGCTTTAGTTCTCCTTTTAAAGAGAAAGACTATTATGTACACTTTACATGCTTTCTTTACCATTCTACAAAATGAACACAATAGGATATGTCTTTATATATTTTGTTAGAAGAGATAAATCAATTTGTATTACTGTAGCTGTGTCCCCGCAGGCTCATCAAAAAGCCTTTTATATGTGTAAAAACTACAACTCCCAGCATTCACTTTCTCTATACTGCATTAATTAATAAAGATGATACATTTGTATTCTCTGTATATTGCATTGTTTTGTTGCAGAAGAATGCTTTGTGAAATCAAATGACCTAACTCACAGTTTATCATCGTACTTAAAAGAGAGTAAGTATAGATTTAACTCTGTATATTTACCTGTTTTGCCACTGCATTAGCAGTAACCTACATACAACCTTGAACACTCTAGAGCAGTATCCTACATACAGCCTTGAACACTATAGAGCAGTAACCTACATACAGCCTTAAACATTATAGAGCAGTACCTTCATACAGCCTTGAAGACTATAGAGCAGTAACCTACATACAGCCTTGAACACTATAGAGCAGTAACCTACATACAGCCTTGAAAACTATAGAGCAGTAACCTACATACAGCCTTGAACACTATAGAGCATAACTACATACAGCCTAAACATTATAGAGCAGTACCTTCATACAGCCTGAAGACTATAGAGCAGTAACCTACTACAGCCTGAACACTTAGAGCAGTAACCTACATACAGCCTTGAAAACTATAGAGCAGTAACCTACATACAGCTTGAACATTATGAGCCGTAACCTACATCGCCTTGAACACTATAGAGCAGTAACCACATACAACCTTGAACACTCTAGACAGTAACCTACATAAAACCTTGAACACTCTAGAGCAGTAACCTACATACAACCTTGAACACTCTAGAGCAGAACCTACTGTGGACTGTCTTTCAGCGGAGGTGGTAATGGCAAGTTCATTGAATAACTTTAAAAAGGCCTGGATAAGTTTCTAAAACTAAAAAATATTGAGAATTACTGGTATTAATGCATATAGATCTGGTTGATCCAGGGATACTTTCCGATTGCCGTTTGGAGTCGGGAAGGAATTTTTCCCCCCCTTTTTTAGTGGGGTTTTTGCCTTCCTCTGGATCAACTGTTAGGTAGGGTTAAAAAAAAAAGATAGGTTGGACTTGATGGACACGAATGTCTTTATTCAACTACATACAACCTTGAACACTCTAGAGCAGTAACCTACTACAAATCCTTGAACACTATAGAGCAGCTAACCTACATACAGCCTTGAACACTATAGAGCAGTAACCTACATACAACCTTGAACACTCTAGAGCAGTAACCTACATACAACCTTGAACACTCTAGAGCAGTAACCTACATACAACCTTGAACACTCTAGAGCAGTAACCTACTGTGGAACTGTCTTTCAGCGGAGGTGGTAATGGCAAGTTCATTGAATAACTTTAAAAAAGGCCTGGATAGTTTCTAAAACTAAAAAATATTGAGAATTACTGGTATTAATGCATATAGATCTGGTTGATCCAGGGATACTTTCCGATTGCCGTTTGGAGTCGGGAAGGAATTTTTCCCCCCCTTTTTAGTGGGGTTTTTTGCCTTCCTCTGGATCAACTGTTGGTAGGGTTAAAAAAAGATAGGTTGGACTTGATGGACGAATGTCTTTATTCAACCTACATACCACTTGAACACTCTAAGCAGTAACCTACATACAACATTGAACACTCTAGAGCAGTAATCTACATACAACATTGAACACTCTAGAGCAGTAACCTACATAAACCTTGAACACCTAGAGCAATAACCTACATACACACCTTGGAACACCTCTAGAGTCATACCTACATACAACCTTGAACACTCTAGAGCAGTAACCTACATACAGCCTTAAACATTATAGAGCAGTACCTTCATACAGCCTTGAAGACTATAGAGCAGTAACCTACATACAGCCTTGAACACTATAGAGCAGTAACCTACATACAGCCTTGAACACTCTAGAGCAGTTAACCTACAACCCTTGAACACTCTAGAGCGGTAACCTACATACAACTTGAACACTCTAGAGCAGTAACACCTACTGTGGAACTGTCTTTCAGGGAGGTGTAATGGCAAGTTCATTGAATAACTTTAAAAAAGGCCTGGATAAGTTTCTAAAACTAAAAAATATTGAGAATTACTGGTATTAATGCATATAGATCTGGTTGATCCAGGGATACTTTCCGATGCCGTTTGGAGTGGGAAGGAATTTTTCCCCCCTTTTTTAGCTGGGGTTTTTTGCCTTCCTCTGGATCAACTGTTAGGTAGGGTTAAAAAAAAAGATAGGTTGGACTTGATGGACGAATGTCTTTATTCAACCTACATACAACATTGAACACTCTAGGCAGTAACCTACATACAACATTGAACACTCTAGAGACAGTAATCTACATACAACATTGAACACTCTAGAGCAGTAACTACATACAACCTTGAACACTCTAGAGCAATAACCTACATACAACCTTGAACACTCTAGAGCAGTAACCTACATACAACCTTGAACACTCTAGAGCAGTAACCTACATACAACCTTGAACACTCTAGAGCAGTAACCTACATACAGCCTTAAACATTATAGAGCAGTACCTTCATACAGCCTTGAAGACTATAGAGCAGTAACCTACATACAGCCTTGAACACTATAGAGCAGTAAACATACATACAGCCCTTGAACCTCTAGAGCAGTAACCTACATACAACCTTGAACACTCTAGAGCAGTAACCTACTGTGGAACTGTCTTTCAGCGGAGGTGGTAATGGCAAGTTCATTGAATAACTTTAAAAAAGGCCTGGATAAGTTTCTAAAACTAAAAAATATTGAGAATTACTGGTATTAATGCATATAGATCTGGTTGATCCAGGGATACTTTCCGATTGCCGTTTGGAGTCGGGAAGGAATTTTTCCCCCCCTTTTTTAGCTGGGGTTTTTTGCCTTCCTCTGGATCAACTGTTAGGTAGGGTTAAAAAAAAAAGATAGGTTGGACTTGATGGACGAATGTCTTTATTCAACCTACATACAACATTGAACACTCTAGAGCAGTAACCTACATACAACATTGAACACTCTAGAGCAGTAATCTACATACAACATTGAACACTCTAGAGCAGTAACCTACATACAACCTTGAACACTCTAGAGCAATAACCTACATACAACCTTGAACACTATAGAGCAGTAACCTACATACAACCTTGAACACTCTAGAGCAGTATCCTATATACAGCCTTGAACACTATAGAGCAGTAACCTACATACAGCCTTAAACATTATAGAGCAGTACCTTCATACAGCCTTGAACACTTTAGAGCAGTAACCTACATACAACCTTGAACACTCTAGAGCAGTAACCTACATACAACCTTGAACACTCTAGAGCAGTAACCTACATACAACCTTGAACACTCTAGAGCAGTATCCTGTATACAGCCTTGAACACTCTAGAGCAGTAACCTACATACAACCTTGAACACTCTAGAGCAGTAACCTACATACAACCTTGAACACTCTAGAGCAGTATCCTATATACAGCCTTGAACACTATAGAGCAGTAACCTACATACAGCCTTAAACATTATAGAGCAGTACCTTCATACAGCCTTGAACACTATAGAGCAGTAACCTACATACAGCCTTGAACACTATAGAGCAGTAACCTACATACAGCCTTGAACACTATAGAGCAGTAACCTACATACAACCTTGAACACTCTAGAGCAGTAAGCTACATACAACCTTGAACACTCTAGAGCAGTAAGCTACATACAACCTTGAACACTCTAGAGCAGTAACCTACATACAGCCTTGAACACTCTAGAGCAGTAACCTACATACAGCCTTGAACACTATAGAACAGTAACCTACATACAGCCTTGAACACCATAGAGCAGTAACCTACATACAGCCTTGAACACTATAGAACAGTAACCTACATACAGCCTGGAACACTATAGAGCAGTAACCTACATACAGCCTTGAACTCTATACTGCAGTTACCTAGATTATAGCCTGGAACACTATAGAGCAGTAACCTACATACAGCCTTGAACACTATAGAGCAGTAACCTACATACAGCCTTGAACACTATAGAGCAGTAACCTACATACAGCCTTGAACACTATAGAGCAGTAACCTACATACAGCCTTGAACACTATAGAGCAGTAAACTACATACAGCCTGGAACACTATAGAGCAGTATCCTATATACAACCTTGAACACAATAGAGCAGTAACCTACATACAGCCTTGAACACTATAGAGCAGTAACCTACATATAGCCTTGAACACTATAGAACAGTAACCTACATACAGCCTTGAACACTATAGAACAGTAACCTATATACAGCCTTGAACACTATAGAACAGTAACCTACATACAGCCTTGAACACTATAGAACGTACTATCTTATAGCCTGGAACACTATAGAGCAGTAACCTACATACAGCCTTGAACACTATAGAGCAGTAACCTACATACAGCCTTGAACACTATAGAACAGTAACCTAGATTATAGCCTGGAACACTATAGAGCAGTAACCTACATACAGCATTGAACACTATAGAGCAGTAGTTTCAGCAAACTTAAGAAGGTAGAGGATCGCACTCCAATCAATTTTATATTTTTATTGTGGACCACACATCACGCAAACACAACGTTTCTGGGGAATAACGTGCCCCCCGAAGAAGGAGGCACGTTATTCCCCCGAAACGTTGTGTTTGCTGAAACTATTGTGGTTGAAGGGAGAACCATTTGAGGTATCTGCACCTAGAATTGGACAAGAGCTTTATTCCTTGCTTTACTATAGAGCAGTAACCTACATACAGCCTGGAACACTGTAGAGCAGTAACCTACATACAGCCTGGAACACTATAGAGCAGTAACCTACATACAGCCTGGAACACTGTAGAGCAGTAACCTACATACAGCCTGGAACACTATAGAGCAGTAACCTACATACAGCCTGGAACACTGTAGAGCAGTAACCTACATACAGCCTGGAACGCTATAGAGCAGTAACCTACATACAGCCTGGAACACTATATAGAAGCAAGTAACCTATAACAGCCTGGAACGCATATAGAGCAGTAACCTACATACAGCCTGGAACACTGTAGAGCAGTAACCTACATACAGCCTGGAACACTATAGAGCAGTAACCTACATACAGCCTGGAACGCTATAGAGCAGTAACCTACATACAGCCTGGAACGCTATACAGCAGTAACCTATATACAGCCTTGAACGCTATACAGCAGTAACCTACATACAGCCTTGAACGCTATAGAGCAGTAACCTACATACAGCCTTGAACGCTGTAGAGCAGTAACCTACATACATCCTTGAATGCTGTAGAGCAGTAACCTACATACAGCCTTGAACGCTGTAGAGCAGTAACCTACATACAGCCTGGAATGCTATAGAGCTGTAACCTATATACAGCCTTGAACACTATAGAGCAGTAACTTACATACAGCCTGGAACATTATAGAGCAGTAACCTAGATACAGCCTGGAATACTATACAGCAGTATCCTATATATAACCTTGAACACTATAGAGCAGTAACCTATATACAGCCTTCAACACTATAGAGCAGTAACCTATATACAGCCCTGAACACTATAGAGCAGTAACCTATATACAGCCTTGAACACTATAGAGCAGTAACCTATATACAGCCCTGAACACTATAGAGCAGTAACCTATATACAGCCCGGAACACTATTGAGCAGTAACCTATATACAGCCTGGAACACTATAGAACAATGACCACGGTATAGAGCAGGGATTTCAAACCTCGGTCCACCGGTCTCCATATGTGTAGTTTCCACAAACCCGGAGTGCCACAGTTTAACACCATTAAGGTCTGAAAATACCACTACTGATGACAAAGGAGCCCTACTGGGTATTATCGGTATTTTGCTGCATAGACATCATTTTACTACTTGCTCGTAAAATACCAACACGGTTGAAAAATACTAATAATAACCCACCTTTCGATTTAGCTAAACTTGAGCAATAAGTAGAAACAAGTATTTTCTAACCTTCACTTCTCCTTTATATAATGTAATAACACCCCATAACAAGGTGCTCTTAGTATTTAAGCTGGGTACACATGGTACTATCCTTTCTGCAGACTGGTGGTTGGGCACTTCCATTAGTGGCCGCGGTAGACAGTTTGGTGCATCCGATTGTGCATTCATCCAATTTGGACAACAAATGGCAGGTCGCGGCTGAGGCAAGAAACCATACAATAATTCGGCCCGACCGACTGAAATCTCGGTTATTGTATGGTGTGTACCCAGCTTTAGTGGGACTCTCACAAATGAATGGATTCTTTTTACACAGCAGATCGTATGTCAGACATAAGCTACGGTCCCGTCTGGCCCATTCATTTTGCGATCATACGTCTATCGTTGGATCAGTCAGCGGTGATTTCTTATGTATGGGCACCTCTAGGACAGTACAAGAGACAGAGATACAGTAGACTGAATCAGTTGGTGAGAGGAATGGACGAAATATATAACAGCTGATTGGGTGATAGGTGTAGCCTGAGGTTCATCCTTGGTATTATAGTATACATTGTAGATAGGCTACTGAGTGTTAGTGGGAGGAGTTTAAGAGGTCACAGTGTTTATATCGTATTGCAGGGATTTCGAACCTGCAGCCTTCCAGATCTTTAAAAACTGCAACTATCCGTATTCCTGGGCTGCATACTTCAAACATCTGGAAGGCCGCGCGTTTGACATCCCAGTTGTAATGGAATATGGTAAAGTCTAAAGATGACCCTTTATATTTATTGATTTTCCAGCCTGTCCGAAGTGGTCAAAACTGTCCAAAAACCACAAGGAGAAGAAATCTGTCCTACTCTTGGTTGTCTGCAGCTCAGCTCACCGTACCCTGGAGCTCATTAAGTAAATATGATTGCACACATTGCGTGGACTTTTAGGAGAACAGGTTGTATTTTATTCAGGGGCTGCATTGTGCACACTAGACCAGGGACACCCAACTTGAGTCATGCAGGGGGTCGCACAAGGACCGAGGACATAGCCCCGGACACACCTATGCCCTAGCCCCACCCACCCATGGGACCAAGCGTGCCACGGGTTGGGTATCACTGCTATAGACCATGCAGTGTCAGTAGCTGCACACTGTAGAGTGCAGAACTGAGTGATAAAGCTGTATAAAGAATCTCTTCTGACTTCATAATTAGGATGCATTGTTCCTCATTTATTACTATTACTATTGTCTTATTTATTACTATTTTTCATGAGCACGTGCCCTTAAATTAAAATTATACACGTGCAGTAACGGATCGCTTTCTAGCAATAACCAATCGTTTTTAAGCTCCTCCCCCTCCATAATTAACATATGTTCTCAAATGTCACTGATGGTAGAATTGCCCGTGACAATGAGGGAGGAGCCAGTTACTGCACGAGTATAATTCTCGAAGATTTTTTAAAAAATACTCACTGCTTCCTTCTGTTCCAGCTATATTGTATAATTGGATGTAAATTGCTGTATTTTTGCAATTTCACTGCCAGGTCGATATCAACATATTGATTTTTTATTTATACAGTAATATTGTATTATAGGCTCATTGTGTTGTTTTCTGCCTGTCTCTCTTAGATTAGTAAATGCATTTAAAGGCGAGGCGAAAGTCGTAAAAATGTTTGCAAAGCACATAAAGGTAAGAAAATTCTGATTCTAGAAATATGGGGGGGGGGGCTTGGGTAATACCTGGGCTGTGGCCAGGGGAGATTGGGTGGAGTTGGCGGGCCAGGGGAAGAGCTTTGATAGGCCTTGCCATCCTTTCCCCATTGTTAGAAGGTATGAGTTCAAAGTAATAAAAGGACAAATAACCAACAGATTAAAAAGTAGAGCTCTAGGCCAATGCTTATAACATGCGCAGTGCTTGCTTAAAAGGCAAGTTCAATGGAAATATATGATCTTTAATCTACACTACACATACCTAGGTTTTCTACATACTGTCTTCATTTTTTTAAAATGAATCCGTTTCATACCATTTGCTATGCATTGCTGTGGTCAGTAGGTTCTGCAACGTTACTTCCTCTTTCCTTATTTCCCTGGAATGTTTCTAACAGTCATTTCCACTGATTGGCTATTAGATGGGTGAAACATGTCCACATCTCTGCTGAGCAACGCAATCAACCACAACGGACAATATTAGGGGCCCTGAAAACAGGAAGTCCATACTATGGGAGCATTTAGAATCATTGAATTGATAAAATATTCTCATGTTTCTTGAAATCATCCGTGTTCCTGCTGTACTTCCCTTTAAAAGCATCTTTGACTGTAACTACACAGACATTGGTTAAATACACATGGCTAACATATTTAGATTATTTAGTACCTTACAGTGTATTTAAATGTCTTATTGCAGTTTCATTTATTTTTTATTTAGATAAAGTGTCAAATGGATTTATTAGAGAAAAATGTCACCCATCTTGGAATAGGAACCCCAGGAAGGATAAAGGCATTGATAGAACAAGGTCAGTATTCTTATTCTCCATAGCCAGTTATTAATAGGACATTACCTCTGCAATACCCTAAATTTACTGTTCACCAGTTCCGCAGGAATTAGGCTAGGTTTAGACCAACATCTTAAGTTCACTAAACACTGGTAATATGCCAGCAATTTATTGGTTGAAGGGTGATCCGTTTCACAAGTATCCCTCAAAGGAAATGTTCTAATGTCTAGGGAGATAACCTTAAAAGGCTGTGGGAGCACTCCTATGGCAACATTATGATAACATAGTGGAAGTGCTACTGATCTGACCAAAACATTAGAACAAACAAGAAAAGAGATGATCAATGCACGTTCCTGGCCCCTATATATAATAATATCTATGCTAGTAACAGTAAAAACATGGGGGGTTTAGTTACAATTTTATGCATAAAAGTGAAAAGCCTTCCAACCACGTCAAGATAACCCCAGTATGGAAGGTCCTAACAGTTTGCCTTGGGTCATTTATCTGGGCTGACACTCCCTGCTTGGTTGCATTTTCGTGGGAAGCTTGTCTCCCTGACCTTGCATTGGATTAGTATTAAAGGCCATCACTTCCCCCGCCTACTGGCTTTTAACAAGGAATGCTTAGTATTCAAGGTGCAAAACCTCCATTTAAAGGGACGTGTTGGGTGCTACTACCACATGGAAGCTTGGTTTATCTTCCTGCAGAGAAACTCTGCTGCATTACATAAACAGAAAGGGGGGGCATTCCTTATTTTATTAGGATGAACGGTGATCAGATTATTTCTTTGATCAGCGTTCATTTTTAAAGGATACGGCTATACTGAAACCATTGCACCATGCTTCTAATGAAAGTACTAACCAGCCTTTCAGCATGCAGATATTGATCAGTAAAGAAAGGGGCAGTAACCCTGTGTTTAAGGGAGGTGTGTCCCTTGTTAAAGGGGTGATCTGGATATTTTACTACTAAATAATTATACTGGATAACTAAATACTAAGCCTTATTGAATTTATAATAAACCTAAGGGCATGTCCACCCTTAAAACAAAAATCCCTATTGCTATTTGTACCAGTTTATTACATGCATATGTAATGAGACATTAAATAAGTTCCATTCCATTCTGGAAAATGCATCTGCCTCCTCCCTCTGCTTAATGAGCTCTTTATAAGCTTGAGTATGTGCAGAAGAGGCAGCAGAGGAAACAGCAGTCAATCATTGGTTGTGATGTCAACAGTCATGGCCTTGATTGAATGCATGGTGGGAGGAGACAGCTTTCTTTGCTAGAATGGGGACAACAATTATCATTAAATAGCTTATTAATAATATAATAATTTGTTGAATGTATCATTCGGGGTTGGGGACAGGCAATGGGCATGTGACCATTAAAAGCTTAAGATGATGTGCGATCATTGCAGGTGGATCTAGATAGATTATCACATTGGGCTGCTAAGAGGCAGGTGAGATTCAATGTTGATAAATGTAAGGCTTTTGGACTTGTGATGCTTAAACTATAAATGGTTTTGTGTTAAGTGAATCCCTTTTTTCAGGTTCGAAAAGGGTTTTTTGCTGTGAGAACGGTAAAACTATGGGACTGTCTTCCAGTGGGCGTTGTTATGGCAGGTTCAATGGATAGTTTAACAAAAAAGGCTGTATGAGTGTCTGAAAACAAGGATTGTTGCAGGTTACTGGTATTAATACATAGAGTAGAGTTTATCCAAGAATATTTCCGATTGCCACTTGGAGTCAGGAAGGAATTTTTTCCCCATTCAGAATTCTGGTGGTGCCTTCTTCTGAATCAACAGTTAGGCAGGAAATGTGGGTATTGCTGAGTAGGTTGGACTGGATGGACATATGTCTTCAACCTCAAATACCGGTACTATACTATACTAAAGTTTTTTGATTTAAGGGTGGACATGCCCTTTAAGTTTCCTTGGGATTGGAACACAAAGTTTATAGGAGACCTTTTTATTTCTGGTATTGGGCTGTATGTGGTGTGAGAATTTCAGGGAGCATTTGCTTTTCTTACAAGATCCCTCCCAGACATTCAGGACCCATGAGAGGCCCTTAAAAACATTCATCCTAAGGCATGAGCCCTTCAAAACATTCATCCTAAGGCGTGAGCGCCTTTTTAGACAATCTGTGTATCAGGGCTGACCATAGGTGTGGGTGCACAAATGTTGAGTGCCAGCTGGAAATGTAAATGAGTCCCCGAACTAAACCTGGCTACATATGATACCAAAAACAAACTGATCCTGTTATACCCAATGGGATTGGTATTTTATCAGAAGGAACATTTCTATTGGCCCCTAAACTTTAGTTTTACTTTTTACTGACATTCTGTGTAATTTGGTTCAGGAAAGTAGATTCAACCTATGATCCATACTTTTTTCTATTTCAGAAGGACTTAACCTGGAATCCCTGAAATACTTGGTATTTGACTGGAACTGGAGAGACCAGAAATTGAGAAGAATGCCTGATATTCCCGAGGTGATATTCCCTGTTAAATTCTCATTATCATTAATAACCTGTCACTGGCCTTAGATAATAATATATTTTCTGTTTGATGGATAGAAATTATTCTACAGTCACCAGAAATAGAAATTTATTAAACACAGTAATATATCGTAATCCCCATATATAGAGACATTAGATGTAGAGTGGTATATAGTATATAACATATATAGTATATCCCATCCTATAGCACATTAGATGTAGGGGGTATATAGTATATAACATATATAGTATATCCCATCCTATAGCACGTTAGATGTAGAGTGGTATATAGATATAAACATATTATAGTATATCCCACCTATAGCACATTAGATGTGTAGAGTGTATTAGTATATAACATAATATAGTATATCCCATCCTATAGCACGTTAGATGTAGAGTGGTAATAGTATATAACATATTATAGTATATCCATCCTATAGCACATTAGATGTAGAGTGGTATATAGTATATAACATTTATGATATCCCATCCTATAGCACATTAGATGTAGAGTGTATATAGATTTAACATAATATAGTATATCCCATCCTATAGCACGTTAGATGTAGACAAACATCAACGCGTTTCGGCAATGTGTAGCCGTCTTCTAGATATTTTTGCCAAAACGAGTTTTATACACATTATAGTATATCCCATCTTATAGCACATTAGATGCAGAGTGGTATATAGTATATAACATATAGTATAACCAATCCTTTAGCACATTAGATACACATTGGTATATAGTATATCCCATCCATAGCACATAGATGCAGAGGGGTATATAGGATATAACAATTATATACCGGTATATCCCATCCTATAGCACTTTAGATACAGTGGTATATAGTATATAAAATAATATAGTATATCCCCCCTATAGCACGTTAGAGCAGAGTGGTACATAGTATAAAACACATTATAGTATATCCATCCTATAGCACATGAGATACACAGTGGATATAGTTATAGCATAATATAGTATATCCCATCCTATAAGCACGTAGAGCAGAGGGGTATATGTATATAACATATTATATTACCGGTATATTCCCATCCTATAGCACATTAGATGTAGAGTGGTATATAGTATATAACATAATATAGTATATCCCATCCTATAGCACGTTAGATGTAGAGTGGTATATAGTATATAACATATTATAGTATATCCCATCCTATAGCACATTAGATGTAGAGTGGTATATAGTATATAACATAATATAGTATATCCCATCCTATAGCACGTTAGATGTAGAGTGGTATATCGTATACACATAATATAGTATATCCCATCCTATAGCACGTTAGATGTAGACAAACATCAACGCGTTTCGGCAATGTGTAGCCGTCTTCTAGATATCTTTTGCCAAAACGAGTTTATATAACACATTATAGTATATCCCATCTTATAGCACATTAGATGCAGAGTGGTATATAGTATATAACATATAGTATACCCAATCCTTTAGCACATTAGATACACATTGGTATATAGTATATCCCATCCTATAGCACATTAGATGCAGAGGGGTATATAGTATATAACATATTATATTACCGGTATATCCCATCCTATAGCACTTTAGATACACAGTGGTATATAGTATATAACATAATATAGTATATCCCATCCTATAGCACGTTAGATGCAGAGTGGTACATAGTATATAACACATTATAGTATATCCCATCCTATAGCACATGAGATACACAGTGGTATATAGTATATAGCATAATATAGTATATCCCATCCTATAGCACGTTAGATGCAGAGGGGTATATAGTATATAACATATTATATTACCGGTATATCCCATCCTATAGCACTTTAGATACACAGTGGTATATAGTATATAACATATAATAGTTATCCCATCCTATAGCACTTTAGATACACAGTGGTATATAGTATATAACATTATATAGTATATCCCATCCTATAGCACTTTAGATACACAGTGGTATATAGTATATAACATTATAGTATATCCCATCCTATAGCACTTTAGATACACAGTGGTATATAGTATATAACATATATAGTATCCCATGCTATAGCACTTTAGATACAACGTGGTATAGGATATAACATAATATAGTATATCCCATCCTATAGCACTTTAGATACACAGTGGTATATAGTATTATAACATATTATAGTATATCCCATGCATAGCACTTTAGATACAAGTGGTATATAGTATATAACATATATAGTATACCACCTATAGCACTTTAGATACACAGTGGTATATAGTATATAACATTATAGTAATATCCCATCTATAGCACTTAGTACAACAGTGGTATATAGTAATAAACATATTATAGTATATTCCTATAGCATTTAGAACACAGTGGTATATAGTATATAACATATTATAGTATATCCCATCCTATAGCACTTTAGATACACAGTGGTATATAGTTTATAACATAATATAGAATATCCCATCCTATAGCACGTTAGATGTAGAGTGGCTTTATTGGGATATCCCCTTCCCAAGACTACAAAATGGGTTTGCTCAGTAGAAGCCGAGCGGTCTCTTGTTATTACAGTTTTTTCTGTGTTTTGCCATACTGATCAAAAACCCCACTGGTTCCTGCTGTATAACAATAATAAGGCAGTGTTTTAATAACAACTTTTTGTTTAAATGTAGGTAAAAAAAGAAATGTTGGAGCTCCTGGAGGCCGGCGTTATATCAGCGTGCAAAGCGGGATCTGTGAAGATTGGCCTCTTTTAACCCATTTTATTGGACTTCATGTTTCATTTTAACTTCTGTTTTTTCATTGAAAAATGTTAGTCCAGATAGTCTTTACTATAAAATTTTTCTTTTGTTTCTAAAAGTAACATTTGCTGTACATTTGTTGTGTGGTACCAAAGATATCCACATGCAGCCACCTGAGATACATATTACGCAGTGCTTTACAATTATTAATCCATTCGCATCCAGCCCTGTCCACTTTACCTCACGTGCACTCTATCTGTAGGTCTTTATTACTGTGGGGGGCACCTGCCCAGGGGAAACTCACGCCAGCACATGGAGAACATCCTTGCAGATGTGTTTAAATAACACTTCAGAGGAACAGATGGTACAGATGTTTAGTTTGGTGTTGTCACTTGGGCAGTAGAAAATCAATGTAGACAGCATGGAAGATTTTATGCATTATAGGGTATATTTATAAAACCACAGCATCGGTAAATACCATGGTTATACAGTATAAGGAGTGTTTAAGGAGAATTCTCACTACCTCCTTCTATTTAAAGGACCCAGGGTGAGGACCTAAACCACTAGGTCCTCTCCCCTGTGGTTGGGCTGGAGGGGCTGTAATGAAGCACATCTGGGATCTGGCACATCCCTCCAAATGCCCAGGGCCTGGCCTATAGGAAAACAGAAAGTTTGGTAGTATCAAAATGTAGGTATGGAATAATTTGTGCAAAAATGGCAAACATATGGTTAGTCTGTACATATTACATCTGTTGTAAAATTGTGATTTCAACAATACATAGAGAAGATCAATTCAGAAGGCAGGGGGAGTGAGCCGAGGACACTAGATACTCAGTCCATAAATGGGCATCATATAAAACGTATTCAGTCTGTCCAAGGATGGATAAATTCCCACAGATATTGGAAGAAAAAGAAATGCATGTTAAAGCTGATGCATTATACGGATCTTAGAAGTCAGAGTTTCAAGTTCCCTTATAAAAGCACTTGGCCCACTCCTCTGTGACTTTTAATATCCTTATAATATATTATTTACAGTTTGGATATATTTAAGAATCACTAGAAAGGGAAAGTTTAAAGGGGAACTAAAGTCTCCAGACAGAATTGCCCCAATAGAAAGAGCACATTCACAAAGATACAAAAAAGCTGTATCTCCCTTTTGCAGTGGATGCTGGATGATTAAAGAATATATCCTGTGGGTACTAGGGGTCAGCTACCATAATTCAACTTATCTGGAAGCACAAGGCCTCATTTTGCATGTGAGCTGCAGGTTTTATCACATTCTGTACAGAATTTTGTGTATCTAGCTCAAAAACTGTGGGAAGAGATAAAGTCTGAATAAGTAGAAGAAATAGAAAGAACAGGAATTTGTCTTTTTCAAGCCAAATTAATGAAACAAAAAAAAAAAACTAAAATAAAAAACCTACTGTGTACATAAATTAAAGGGCATGTCCACCCTCTTTATAAAAACCTTTATATAGGTTGTGTCCCCTCAAATGTATTTTTTATTGTACTTAAAGTTACTTCTAGACCCCAGCGGCCGTCTCCTCCTGTTTCCAAAGTCGCCTTCTCTGCTTCTGTTCGAGCTCTACCAGCAACAACAAAAGAGGTGTGTGACTGTGCTGGTGAAGGATTTAATGATGAACACATCAGCAAAAGGTAAGTATAACGAAAAATACGATTGGAAGATGCTCAACACATATGAAGATTTTTGTTGAGATGGTGAACTTGCCTTTAAGGATGAATTAATGTTGTGATGCGTCGTCACCAAATAATAGCTTGCAATCTATGCATACAATTCTTAAATATACCACTGAAGGTTTGGCTCACCAAACTCTTTGATAAGTAATGAGCAGCATACCAGCAGACTCCACCCTCCACCAGGTACTAGAAATATCTGATTGTGGTACCAATCAACCAGCTGTACAGTACCGGGGGCTATTGTTATGCCAATGGAGGCAGTTCCTTTGGTAAATGGTGTGACAGCAGTGTGTATTATCTAGAGATTGTTATATTAAATAATGCACGGTAACAATCTTTTATAGATTCCGCCATGATTTTTCTGTTTAGGTGTTAAAAGTCGTCACCATGAGGAAATAGTTTAATGGCAAAATAAAACACAATTCACTTGTAATGTGTGACCAGTTCATGTGTTGCCACCTACTGGTAGTAAATAACATAACCAGCACATTTGACTGTGTATAATTAACGGGAATTTACCGACAGCTACAACTGCTCTCCTCCCGGCACTTTAATATAGCCATTACATCTCTGGTGTTAAGTCGCTCTAAAAACAACCACAGCCGCCATAGTAAATAGATCATCGTGGCTGTTGTGGTAATAAATTTTGTTTTTGAATATATTTTATATTTTTGACTTCCCTTTTCTTTTACCCAAGCTGGGCGCTGTGAATATGTTCAATAATATGAGTTTGTAGTGTGGGGGTTGGGATTTATTTGGAGGGACATACAAGCTTATACTGAGCTACTGGTGACTATATGGATTTTTAAAATAAAGTGGTTGGAGCTTACATAGGAAAAGGTTGGTAGATTTGTCTGTTTGGGGTGAATATGTTTAAATATTCTATTTAAAGGCAGCAATAACACAGTAAATATGTTGTTCTTTTTGGTGATATAATATTGGCAAAAATATCACCTCTATGACCGCTCTATGGAAGCTACCTGCCTGGCTCAAAGGGTCACTAAGGTCATATGGAGGTGGGAAGCTTTAAATTGTGACTGCAGTTGAATGAGGCTCTAATTCTGTAACAAGGCAGAGAAGGCCATGTACACTTTTCTAGCAGTTTTGTTCTAACTTCCCATGGAGCACTGCTGTGACGTGCTAATCTGCAATACACAGCCAACATTTATGGTGGGGATGCAATAAGTCATGTTTCCCATAATAGAAGCTCACGGATGGTAACAGTTACTTCGACTTCACCTGAAATGATCCAAGAAAAGGTCACATTTGAAATCTATGGGAGTCCTAGCATTCTATGGAATACATTAGATTCTGTACAGTAGGAAATCTATGGGAGTCCTAGCATTCTATGGAATACATTAGACTCTGCACAGTAGGAAATCTATGGGAGTCCTAGCATTCTATGGTATGGAATACATTAGACTCTGCACAGTAGGAAATATATGGGAGTCCTAGCATTCTATGGAATACATTAGATTCTGCACAGTAGGAAATCTATGGGAGTCCTCGCATTCTATGGAATACATTAGATTCTGTACAGTAGGAAATCTATGGGAGTCCTAGCATTCTATGGAATACATTAGATTCTGCACAGTGGGAATCTATGGGAGTCCTAGCATTCTATGGAATACATTAGATTCTGCACAGTAGGAAACTATGGGAGTCCTCGCATTCTATGGAATACATTAGATTCTGCACAGTAGGAAACTATGGAGTCCTAGCATTCTATGGAATACATTAGACTCTGCACAGTAGGAAATCTATGGGAGTCCTAGCATTCTTATGGAATACATTAGACTCTGCACACGTAGGAAATCTATGGGGTCCTAGCATTCTATGGTATGGAATACATTAGACTCTGCACAGTAGGAAATCTATGGGAGTCCTAGCATTCTATGGAATACATTAGACTCTGCACAGTAGGAAATCTATGGGAGTCCTAGCATTCTATGGTATGGAATACATTAGACTCTGCACAGTAGGAAATCTATGGGAGTCCTCGCATTCTATGGAATACATTAGATTCTGCACAGTTGGGAAATCTATGGGAGTCCTAGCATTCTATGGGAATACATTAGACTCTGCACAGTAGGAAATCTATGGGAGTCCTCGCATTCTATGGAATACATTAGATTCTGCACAGTGGGAAATCTATGGAGTCCAGCATTCTATGGAATAACTTAGATTCGTCACAGTAGGAAATCTATGGGAGTCCTAGCTTCTATGGAATACATTAGATTCTGTACTGTAGGAAATCTATGGGAGTCCTCGCATTCTATGGAAACATTAGATTCTGTACAGTGGAATTATGGAGTCCAGCATTCTATGGAATCATTAGATTCTGCACAGTGGGAAATCTATGGGAGTCCTAGCATTCTATGGAATACATTAGTTTGTACAGTAGGAAATCTATGGGAGTCCTAGCATTCTATGGAATACATTAGACTCTGCACAGTAGGAAATCTATGGGAGTCCTAGCATTCTATGGATGGAATACATTAGACTCTGCACATAGGAAATCTATGGGAGTCCTAGCATTCTATGGTATGGAATACATTAGACTTGCACAGTAGGAAATATATGGGAGTCAGCATTCTATGGAATACATTAGATTCTGCACAGTAGGAAATCTATGGGAGTCCTAGCATTCTATGGAAACATTAGATTCTGCTACAGTGGGAAATCTATGGGAGTCCTAGCATTCTATGGAATACATTAGATTCTGCACAGGGGAAATCTATGGGAGTCCTAGCATTCATTATGAAACATTAGATTCTGCACAGTAGGAAATCTATGGGAGGCCTCGCATTCTATGGAATACATTAGATTCTGCACAGTGGGAAATCTATGGGAGTCCAGCATTCTATGGAATACATTAGATTCTGCACAGTAGGAAATCTATGGGAGTCCTAGCATTCTATGGAATACATTAGACTCTGCACAGTAGGAAATCTATGGGAGTCCTAGCATTCTATGGAATACATTAGACTCTGCACAGTAGGAAATCTATGGGAGTCCTAGCATTCTATGGTATGGAATACATTAGACTCTGCACAGTAGGAAATCTATGGGAGTCCTAGCATTCTATGGAATACATTAGACTCTGCACAGTAGGAAATCTATGGGAGTCCTAGCATTCTATGGTATGGAATACATTAGACTCTGCACAGTAGGAAATCTATGGGAGTCCTCGCATTCTATGGAATACATTAGTTCTGCACAGTGGGAAATCTATGGGAGTCCTAGCATTTATGGAATACATTAGACTCTGCACAGTAGGAAATCTATGGGAGTCCTCGCATTCTATGGAATACATTAGATTCTGCACAGTGGGAAATCTATGGGAGTCCTGCATTCTATGGAATACATTAGATCTGTACAGTAGGAATCTATGGGAGTCTAGCATTCTATGGAATACATTAGATCTTGCACAGTAGGAAATCTATGGGAGTCCTAGCATTCTATGGAATACATTAGATTCTGCACAGTGGGAAATCTATGGGAGTCCCGCATTCTATGGAATACATTAGATCTGCACAGTGGGAAATCTATGGGAGTCCTAGCATTCTATGGAATACATTAGATTCTGCACAGTGGGAAATCTATGGGAGTCCTAGCATTCTATGGAATACATTAGACTCTGCACAGTAGGAAATCTATGGGAGTCCTCGCATTCTATGGAATACATTAGATTCTGCACAGTGGGAAATCTATGGGAGTCCTAGCATTCTATGGAATACATTAGATTCTGCACAGTGGGAAATCTATGGAAGTCATGGCATTCTATGGAATACATTAAACTCTGTACAGTAGGAAATCTATGGGAGTCCTAGCATTCTATGGAATACATTAGATTCTGCACAGTGGGAAATCTATGGGAGTCCTAGCATTCTATGGAAACATTAGACTCTGCACAGTAGGAAATCTATGGGAGTCCTAGCATTCTATGGAATACATTAGACTCTGCACAGTAGGAAATCTATGGGAGTCCTAGCATTCTATGGAATACATTAGATTCTGCGCAGTGGGAAATCTATGGGAGTCCTAGCATTCTATGGAATACATTAGATTCTGTACAGTGGGAAATCTATGGGAGTCCTAGATTCTATGGAATACATTAGATTCTGTACAGTGGGAATCTATGGGAGTCCTAGCATTCTATGGAATACATTAGTTCTGTACAGTAGGAAATCTATGGGAGTCCTAGCATTCTATGGAATACATTAGATTCTGCACAGTGGGAAATCTATGGAGTCCTAGCATTCTTGGAATACATTAGATTCTGCACAGTAGGAAATCTATGGGAGTCCTAGCATTCTATGGAATACATTAGATCTGCACAGTGGGAAATCTATGGGAGTCCTCGCATTCTATGGAATACATTAGATTCTGCACAGTGGAACATCTATGGGAGTCCTAGCATTCTATGGAATACATTAGATTCTGCACAGTGGGAAATCTATGGGAGTCCTCGCATTCTATGGAATACATTAGATTCTGCACAGTAGGAAATCTATGGGAGTCCTAGCATTCTATGGAATACATTAGATTCTGCACAGTGGGAAATCTATGGGAGTCCTAGCATTCTATGGAATACATTAGACTCTGTACAGTACGAAATCTATGGGAGTCAGGGCCGCCATCAGGGGGGTACAGGTGATACTTCTGTAGCGGGCCCGAGAGGCTTCTGGGGCCCGGAGAGGGAGACCACATGTGGGGCCCTGCGGACCCGCTTTATTAAACTTTTTTTTGCAGCTGCCGCGAGCACCGTCCGTCCGCCGGCGTGATGCACAACTTAGTTGAAGACCGGCTTCAAGACCTGGCTCCTCCTCTTTTTTCCTCCTCCATTCAGGACACGGGGGAGGTGGAGGTAGGATTCGGAAGGAGGAGGAGCTGCCCCGAATCCCCGCGACTTTGCCTTTCATATCTCCGCTGGCACCGCCCGGCGCGTAGCCGTGACGTCATGGCGCCGCCGCGCAAGTAGGGACGGACTGGCTGCCTAGGACGCGTGGCACACTGAGTCTCTGACCAATGGGGAGTCACTAGTTCGGAGGAGGAGGAGTCTGGAGGACTCAATACATTCCTGGCTGAGTGCAGTCTTATAGATAGATAGATAGATAGATAGCAGAGTTAGTTAGATAGATAGATAGCAGAGTTAGTTAGATAGATAGCAGAGTTAGATAGATAGATAGATAGATAGATAGATAGGTAGATAGATAGCAGAGATAGATAGATAGATAGATAGATAGATAGCAGAGTTAGTTAGATAGATAGATAGATAGATAGATATAGGTAGATAGATAGATAGCAGAGTTAGATAGATAGAGAGCAGAGTTAGATAGATAGAGAGCAGAGTTAGATAGATAGATAGATAGATAGATAGCAGAGTTAGATAGAAGATAGATAGATAGATAGCAGAGTTAGATAAAGATAGATAGCAGAGTTAGATAGATAGATAGCAGAGTTAGATAGATAGATAGCATAATGAGATAGATAAGCAGAGTTAGATAGATAGATAGATAGCAGAGTGTAGATAGATAGATAGCAGAGTAATAGATTGCTATCTATCTATCTAACTCTGCTATCTATCTATCATCTAACTCGCTATCTATCTCTATCTATCTAACTCTGCATCTATCTATCTATCTATCTAACTCTGCTATCTATCTATCTAATTATGCTATCTATCTATCTATCTATCTATCTACTCTGCTATCTATCTATCTATCTATCTAATGCTATCTATCATTATTAACTCTGCTATCTATCTATCTATCTAACTCGCTATCTTATCTATCTATCTATCATCTATCTATAACTCAGATAGATAGCAGAGTTAGATGATAGATAGCAGATTTAGATAGATAGCTAGATAGATAGCAGAGTTAGATAGATAGATAGAGGAGAGTTAGATAGATAGATAGCATAATTTAGATAGATAGATAGCAGAGTTAGATAGATAGATAGATAGCAGAGTTAGATAGATTGATCTATCATCTAACTCTGCATCATCTATCTAACTGCTATCTCTTATCTATCTAACTCTGCTATC
The DNA here is from genome assembly GCA_019447015.1 of Hymenochirus boettgeri. NCBI lineage: Eukaryota > Metazoa > Chordata > Amphibia > Anura > Pipidae > Hymenochirus > Hymenochirus boettgeri. The sequence goes on along the minus strand of CM033470.1, from coordinate 49,232,661 downwards.
TATCTATCTAATTATGCATCTATCTATCTAATCATCATCTATCTATCATCTAACTCTGCTATCTATCTAGCTATCTATCTAAATCTGCTATCTATCTAACTCTGCTATCTATCTGAGTTAGATAGATAGATAGATAGATAGATAGCAGAGTTAGATAGATAGATAGATAGCAGAGTTAGATAGATAGATAGCAGAGTTAGATAGATAGATAGCATAATTAGATAGAGCAGAGTTAGATAGATAGATAGATAGCAGAGTTAGATAGATAGATAGCAGAGTTAGATAGATTGCTATCATCTATCTAACTCGCTATCTATCATTATCTAACTCTCTATCTATCTATCTATCTATCTATATACTCTGCTTATCTATCTATCTATCTATCTAACTCTTTTGCTATCTATCTATCTACTATGCTATCTATCTATCGATCTATCTAACTCTGCTATCTATCTATCTATCTATCTAACTCTGATATCTATCTATCTACTAAACTATGCGTATCTATCGATCTATATAACTGCTTCTATCTTACTATCTAACTTGCATCTATCTATCTATCTAACTCTGCTATCTATCTATCTATCTATCTATCTATCTATCTATCTATCTAACTCAGATAGATAGCAGAGTTAGATAGATAGATAGCAGATTTAGATAGATAGCTAGATAGATAGCAGAGTTAGATAGATAGATAGATGAGTTAGATAGATAGATAGCATAATTAGATAGATAGATAGCAGAGTTAGATAGATAGATAGATAGCAGAGTTAGATAGATTGCTATCTATCTATCTAACTCTGCTATCTATCTATCTAACTCTGCTATCTATCTATCTATCTATCTAACTCTGCTATCTATCTATCTAATTATGCTATCTATCTATCTAACTCATCTATCTATCTATCTAACTCTGCTATCTATCTAGCTATCTATCTAAATCTGCTATCTATCTAACTCTGCTATCTATCTGAGTTAGATAGATAGATAGATAGATAGATAGATAGCAGAGTTAGATAGATAGATAGATAGCAGAGTTAGATAGATAGATAGATAGCAGAGTTAGATAGATAGATAGATAGATAGATAGATAGATAGATAGATAGAGTAGATAGATAGATAGATAGCAGAGTAGATAGATAGATAGATAGCAGAGTTAGAATAGATAGATAGATAGATAGATAGCAGAGTTAGATAGATAGATAGATAGATAGATAGCAGAGTTAGATAGATAGATAGATAGATAGCAGAGTTAGATAGATAGATAGATAGCAGAGTTAGATAGATGATAGATAGCGAGTTAGATAGATAGATAGATAGCAGAGTTAGATAGATAGATAGATAGATAGATAGCAGAGATAGATAGATAGCAGAGATAGATAGCAGAGTTAGATAGATAGATAGATAGATAGATAGCAGAGTTAGATAGATAGCAGAGTTAGATAGATAGCAGTTAGATAGATAGAGAGACACAGAGAGATAGACAAGAAGCAGATAGACATAGTAAAATAGATAAACAAGAGGCAGATATATAGATAGAGATAGATATACAGAGAGAGAGAGGGACAGATAGAGATAGATATACAGAGAGAGAGAGGGACAGACAGAGATAGATAGGGGCAGAGGTCCATGTAGAAGGTACAAGAAGGTCTCCCTGGCCAAAGGTGTGGGCAAGCATCTGCTACAACTATGGGAACACAGCAGTAAGTTTAAAATGACCAAATTGCTACCAGTATATAATAAAATTGCCAGTTTACTGTGTCTTTGTGTCATTAATTTGTGTCTCTCTGTCCAACTCTCTGATCTCTATCGCTGTCTTTTTTCACTGTCTTTCTGTCTATCACTATCAGGCTGTGTGTCTTTGTTTGTGGTTGTCTGTCTGTGTCTTTTTGGCCATCTCTATTAAGTACATAGTGGGTGTGGCCTAATTGGGGCGGAGAAAGGGGCATGGCCCCTAATCTTCTTAGTAAAGGGGGGGGGGTCTCTTGTTGTGGGGACTGGTGTTCCAATGATCTCCTGTGGTGGCGGCCTGGCAGGTATTATGTGTGGGGAGGTAATTACTATAGGGGGTGTGTGCAGCTGGGGCCCAGTAATTTACCTAGTATGGGGCCCTGAAAATTCTGATGTTGGCCCTGATGGGAGTCCTAGCATTCTATGGAATACATTAGATTCCCCACAGTAGAAAATCTATGGGAGTCCTAGCATTCTATGGAATACATTAGATTCTGTACAGTAGGAAATCTATGGGAGTCCTAGCAATCTATGGAATACATTAGATTCTGTACAGTAGGAAATCTATGGGAGCCCTAGCATTCTATGGAATACATTAGACTCTGTACAGTAGGAAATCTATGGGAGTCCTAGCATTCTATGGAATACATTAGATTCTGTACAGTGGGAAATCTATGGGAGTCCTAGCATTCTATGGAATACATTAGACTCTGCACAGTAGGAAATCTATGGGAGTCCTCGCATTCTATGGAATACATTAGACTCTGTACAGTAGGAAATCTATGGGAGTCCTAGCATTCTATGGAATACATTAGACTCTGTACAGTAGGAAATCTATGGGAGTCCTAGCATTCTATGGAATACATTAGATGATTGGGATTGGTGCTTGTATAGGCCCTATAACACACATTCTATATTAACTATCATATTGATAACATTACATTCCTTGTTGGGATTTTCGAGCTTTACACACAACGTGTGGTTCATTAAAAGTCAGTTATTCAGCTTTGCTATATTGATATTAAACATTTGAACTGATTGAATGATTAACTTCCATAATAAAGTCCAAGACTTTTTGTTGCAGTCCTGGTTATTAGGTGTGTTGTGTTTCCTAGAGATCTCTGGTAAACAGACCTGTGTGACATATTATACCTGACCAAAGTGCAGGCCCCGCTTTATGGGACTGTCACACTGATAAAGGTGAATAGAAACAAGCGCGCACTATGAGACTCCAACCAACCCATCAGGGTTAATCAGTAATCCCTGGAAGGGACGCTCCCAATCCTATAGACGTTAGCATAGCAATACAATGAGACTTTACTCTATTGTTTAATTAAAAAATTATTATTTGGAAATTCAAGAGAAAGAAACGCCATGAAGAAAAAAAAATCCAAACAAGAAGAGAAGGGGCCCATATCAAAGTGCCCAGATAACACGGCGTTCAAACAGCAACGGATCCCGGCCTGGAGGCTCACACTCTCTGCCAACGCTGTCCTTTCCTCTTTCTTTCTTATTGGCAGTTTCTGCCTCGCCGTGGGGATCAGTTGGATTGTATCCACGGTGAATATTCAGGAATTATGGGTAAGTAGTGACAATAATTCATAGTGTCTCATTCAATTACCCCTCCATGGTAGTGGCAACCCATTCATTAAAGGACAAGTTAACATGCACAGACAAAAGAAACTTTTTTCTAAATCTGATATTAGCATAGCAGTTTAAACTTTTTATTCCATCGTCCTATTCTCTGCACTAACGTAAATTAGATAACATAGTAACATAGTAATTAAGGTTGAATAAAGACATTCGTCCATCAAGTCCAACCTATTCCCTTTTTTTTTTTTTTTTTTTTTTTTTTAACCCTACCTAACAGTTGATCCAGAGGAAGGCAAAAAACCCCAGCTAAAAAAGGGGGCAAAAAATTCCTTCCTGACTCCAAACGGCAATCGGAAAGTATCCCTGGATCAACCAGATCTATATGCATTAATACCAGTAATTCTCAATATTTTTTAGTTTTAGAAACTTATCCAGGCCTTTTTTAAAGTTATTCAATGAACTTGCCATTACCACCTCTGCTGGAAGACAGTTCCACAGTTTCACCGTTCTCACTGTAAAGAAACCTCTCCTAACTTGAAGATGAAACTTCTTTTCTTCCAACCTTAAAGGATGTCCACGAGTCCTCTGATATGACCTATTAGTGAACAATGCACCAGAGAGTTCACTGTATGGGCCATTAATATATTTGTATAAGGTTATCATGTCCCCACGCAACCGCCGCTTCTCCAATGTAAACAGCCCTAACTTGTCTAATCTGCCTGCATATTCAAGCCCCTCCATTCCCCTTATTAATTTAGTTGCCCTTCTCTGAACTGCCTCAATTTCCAAGATGTCCCTTTTGTATATGGGATTCCAAAACTGCACCGCATATTCCAAATGTGGCTTTACCAGTGCCTTGTAAAGAGGGAGAATAATATTTTTCTCTCTTGATTCCATTCCCCTCTTTATACAAGACAATATCTTGCTAGCTGTTGCTACCTGGCATTGTTTGCTACAGCTAAGTCTGTTATCTACCAGAACCCCCAAATCTTTTTCCATTTCAGATGCACTTAACACAGAGTTATTTATGGTGTAGGTGGCACAGGGATTATTAAATCCCAAATGCATCACCTTACATTTATCAACATTGAATCTCATCTGCCATTCTGCTGCCCATTTTGATAATCTATCTAGGTCTGCTTGCAGCACTTGCACATCATTGGAAGTTTCCAAAGCTCTGCATAATTTAGTGTCATCAGCAAACACAGAGACCTTGCTCTCAATGCCCCCTTCTAAGTCATTTATAAACAGATTAAACAGAAGCGGCCCCAGTACAGAACCCTGAGGAACTCCGCTTAGAACTTTAGCCCACATAGATGTAGCTCCATTAACCACCACTCTCTGTTTGCGGTCCAATAACCAGTTCTCTATCCATGAACAAATGTTTTCTTCAAGGCCAACAGTCCTCAGTTTATACATTAGTCGCCTATGTGGCACAGTATCAAAGGCTTTTGCAAAATCCAAATATACCACATCCACAGCTGTGCCTGAATCTAACTTCTTACTCACTTCTTCATAAAAACCAATTAAATTTGTCTGGCATGATCTATTTCTCATAAATCCATGCTGACTACTACTAATAAGATGATCTCTGGAGACAAAGTCAAGGATATGATCCCTTAACAAAGTTTCCATCACCTTCCCTACCACTGATGTTAGGCTTACAGGTCTATAGTTACCAGGCTGTGAACGACTACCTTTTTTGAATATTGGTATTACATTGGCTTTTTTCCAATCCAGCGGCACATCCCCAGACAAAAGCGAATCTGAAAAGATGAGACACAGTGGTCTTGCTAGAACTGAACTAAGCTCTTTTAAAATCCTAGGATGCAAACCATCTGGTCCTGGCGCTTTATTGATATTAACTTTGTCTAATTGATTCCGTACCATATCCTCTGTTATCCAATGTGAAAACTCTTCATTTCCTCCCTGCACATTGTTACAATCCCTACTGTAAGGATTCTCAACAGTAAAAACCGATGTAAAAAAACGGTTTAGCAGATTAGCCTTTTCGGCATCCTCTACAACCACCTCAGCTCCATTATTTAATGGTCCCACATTCTCAGTCCTCATTTTTTTACCATTTATATACTTAAAAAACATCTTGGGGTTGGACTTGCTTTGTTCGGCAATCCGTATTTCATTTTCTATTTTAGCTAGTTTAATTGCTTTCTTGCACTCTTTATTACAACTTTTGAAGTCCCTGTAAGCCTGTTCTGTGCCTTCTGCTTTCAAAATTTTAAAAGCCCTTTTCTTTTTTTCCATTTCCCTTTTTACCTGAGCATTAAGCCATGCAGGAGTGGACCTAATTTTTTTACACTTGTTTCCTAAAGGTACCGATTTGGAAATGTTATAGTTTAATATCCCTTTAAAAGTGGTCCACATCTGCTCAGTATCTTTACCTAGAAACAGTTCCCCCCCAGTCTATGAGCAGGAGCGATTCCTTTAAAAGCATAAAATTAGCTTTCCTAAAGTTAAAAGTTTTTGTTAAGCCAGTGCACTTTAGTTTTCTGCAACCTATATTAAATGACACTATATCATGGTCACTATTCCCTAAGCTTCCCATTACCTTCATCTCCAAAATGAGCTCTGGGTTATTAGATATCACCAGATCCAACAACGCATTCTTTCTAGTAGGAACTTCTACCATCTGTGAAAGAAAATGCTCATATAGGAAATTTAAGAACTTTATACCTTTTGAGGTGCTGGCAGTTCCATTACTCCAATCTATTTCAGGGTAGTTAAAATCCCCCATAACCAGAACATGCCCCATACCAGCAGCCTTCGCCAACTGCATATGGAGATTCATTTCCACCTCTTCCCCGGCATTTGGCGGCTTATAACACACTCCAACAATTAATTTACCCACCTTCTTGCTTCCTGTACACAGTTCCACCCATAATGTTTCTGCCGCATCGTTTGCTCCCCCATCTATTCCATCTTTTAAATTTGGCTTCAATTCCTGTTTAACATACATACATACTCCTCCTCCTTTCTTATTAACTCGGTCATGTCTAAATAAGGAGTACCCTTCAATATTTACTGTCCAGTCGTGTGAATCATTAAGCCATGATTCTGCTATACCAATTACATCATACCTTTCCTTTAACGCTATTATTTCAAGTTCGCCGGTTTTTCCAGCCAGACTCCTTGCATTTGTAAACATACATTTTAGATTATCACTTGATTTACTTCCATACATGGTCGTACATGCCTCCTTATCCTCTATGCTCCCCCCTCCTCCTTCTCCTCCCTCCGTTGTGTTACTAGCCCCCAGATCCCTAACTTCTCTATCTACCCCTGTGTAGTTAAACTTTCCCTCCCCCCCATACCTAGTTTAAAATCTCCTCCAACCCCCTAGCCATCTTCTCCCCCAAAACAGTTGCACCATCACCATTGAGGTGCAATCCGTCACTACTAAAGAGCCTGTAGCCAACAGAAAAGTCAGCCCAGTTCTCTAAAAACCCAAACCCCATCTCCTTACACCACTCTCTTAGCCACGCATTTATACTCCTGAGCTCCCGTTGCCTCCCTAGCGTAGCACGTGGCTGCGGTAGTATTTCTGAAATCACTACCCTGGAGGTCCTTGCTTTTAACTTGGCCCCTAATTCTCGGAAATCATTTTTAAGGACCTCACCTCCACCTCTAACTTTGTCATTGGCACCAATGTGAACCAAGACCGCCGGGTCACTCCCAGCCCCACCCAATAATCTGTCTACACGATCCACCACTTGTCGAACCCTAGCACCAGGCAGACAACACACTGTTCGGCATGCAGGGTCCTGGCGACAGATTACCCTATCTACCCTTCTAATAATAGAATCCCCTACCACTACCACCTGTCTATCCTTCCTAGCCCCCAGTTCTCCCTCCCTTGTATTGGAGATGGCCGTCCCCTGGGTGCTCAAGGGAAAGGCCCGCTCCATACATGCTGCTTCCGAGCCATCGTCCTCCACATCTTCACCTAAAATGGCAAATCTGTTGGGATCGACCAGCTGGGAAGAAGCCCCCCTATCCTTCCGTCCCCTACTTCCCCTGGTGACCCTTACAAATCTATCTTCCTTCTCCACCTTATCTGCCCCATCTCCACTCACCAGTTTACTGGCCCCTGCCAGTACCTGCATTTCCCCCAGGTTTGCCAAGTCCTGCAATGCTGCAAGTTTACCCCTTAGATTCTGTACCTCAGATTCCAGATGGGCAACCCACTCACATCTGACACATACATAGGTCCCCTGGGGCGGCTGCTCCAAGATCCCATACATGCGGCAGGATGCACATTGCGCGGCCCCAACAAAACTGTCCATACTAAACAGCAATACACAGCAGAGACACAGCAGAGAAATAGTGTTGTTCTTAAACGCTTTCTTGTTTTAAACGCTTTAGTTTTTTAACGCTGTCAATTCTCTTAAAAACAGAAAAATCTCTTTAAAACACAAAATCGCTCAGAGCTAATCGCTCATGGGAAGGCCTTAAATGAGGTTCAAAACCAACCAGAGCCAACAGGCCTCAGCCAATTTAAACCAATTAGTTACATCCCCATCCAATCAGAGAGAGAGAGAAAAAAAACCCTTTCCTTTGTCTCCTACCAGCCCCCGCTCCACAGGTAACAGTGTTTTTTAAACACAAGTATTTGTTTTAGTAATCCAGGTGCTTTGAGTTTACTCAAACAATTCCTACCACCTTATTCAAGCAGTAATATATAAAAAAAAATAAAATACACAGTGATTAATTACTTACACAGGCACCCTCCTAGAATAAATAGTTTGTGGTTAGTACATTTACTAGGCTGCAACCACAGTTAATAAACGCTTTAGTTTTTTAACGCTGTCAATTCTCTTAAAAACAGAAAAATCTCTTTAAAACACAAAATCGCTCAGAGCTAATCGCTCATGGGAAGGCCTTAAATGAGGTTCAAAGAAATATAAAAATACAAAACATACATTTAATCAGTTCAAATAAAGGATTATTGGCCTTGGGGCTGTGTCTATGTGTATATGGTTGTTTCTGAATATTATCAGTCCGCGTCAATTATAAATAAAATTGTGTCATCTGAGTAAGTGAATAATGCGGCCCATACACTAGACCCTTACCTCCTAATGTTCCTGTGATATTGGAACAACCTCCTGGCCAATCATGAGGTTGATATTAAAGGGCCAGGATGGGGAGCGTAGCGGGGTGTGTGGGGGAGGTATAAAGAGTCACAGTAAATATTCATTAATACGATGAACGGACGTATTTATAGGGTATTGATAATGGTAAATATTTAGATTGATCCTTTCACTGGACACAGTGACTTTTTACGATGTTACTATCAGTTTTGTTTGATTGCAATAAAGGATTGTTATATTGGTAATTACCTTTATAAATACGGCCCGGAACTCCTGGTTCTGATCCACCATATCCAACTTACATATCAGAATCTTCCCCTAATCAAACTGCACATTTGTGCTGCATTAGTAAATATCCAGTGACATATCCAAGGAGCTATTCCTATTTACTAGCCAACCTGGGCAGGTTATTTAAAGGGAATGTCCACTCTCCTAAGATAATGTTTATGTCACAGCCGCGGTTTTATAAGTAGAATAACTGAGCCTGGGAGCCTGGGAGTAAAACGAAAAGGAGGTTTGTGGGATTGAACTATGTGAGGTAAAATTTCTTAGGAGGGACGACATGTCTGCAGGGGACCCGGTAGGGCCCCCTTTGGCTCTGGCCCCATAGTAACCGCTATGGTTGCTATAGTGATTCTTACACCCCTTGCCACATGGTTACTAAAAGTAAATGGGAGCTGCTGCAATAGGTTGCACTGCAAGATTTAAACAAGCAAATGCAACCTGTACAGGAAAATGTTTTATTCATAACCAAAAATGTTCATAGAAACAAACCATACCACTAAAATATATAGCAGGGTCCAAATGTCTGAAAACATTCCCTGGATGCCTTCTGATATTGTGAGTGCTGTAGTGGAATGCTGGGAGTTATATTTTTCAAACAAATTTAGGCCCACATGTAGGAGGTCCCTGGTATAAAGTGCAATGTACACAATATATCCCTACTGTCCCCAACTACCTAACCATGGGCCTCTACTGTCCCCTACTACCTAACCATGGGCCTCTACTGTCCCCTACTACCTACCCATGGTCCTCTACTGTCCCCAACTACCTAACTATGGGCCTCTACTGTCCCCAACTACCTACCCATGGTCCTCTACTGTCCCCAACTACCTAACCATGGGCCTCTATTGTCCTTTACTACCTACCCATGGGCCTCTACTGTCCCTCACTACCTACCCATGGGCCTCTACTGTCCCCAATTACCTAACCATGGGCCTCTACTGTCCCCAACTACCTACCCATGGGCCTCTACTGTCCCCTACTACCTACCCATGGTCCTCTACTGTCCCCAACTACCTACCCATGGTCCTTTACTGTCCCCAACTACTAACATGGCCTCTACTGTCCCAAATAACTACATGGGCCTCTACTGCCTACTACCTACAATGGTCCTCTACTGTTCCCCTAATACCTACCCTGGCCTCTACTGTCCCCAACTACCTACCCATGGCCTCTACTGTCCCCAACACCTAACCATGGGCCTCTACGTACTACTACCTACCCATGGGCCTCTACTGTCCCCTACTACCTACCCATGGGCCTCTACTGTCCCACTACCTAACCATGGGCCTTACTGTACCCAAATACCTACCCATGGTCCTCTACTGTCCCCAACTAATAACCATGGGCTCTACTGTCTTACTACTACCCATGGGCTCACTGTCCCTCATACCTACCATGGGCCTTACTGTCCCAACGTACCTAACCATGGGCCTCTACTGTTACCAACTAATACCCATAGGCCTCTCTGTCCTAAACTACCTAACCATGGGCTCTCTGTCCCAACTACCTAACCATGGGCCTCTACTGTACCTACATACCTACCATGGGCCTCTACTGTCCCCAACTAACCTACCCATGGGCCTCTACTGTCCCCTACTACCTAACCATGGGCCTCTACTGTCCCCTACTACCTACCCATGGGCCTCTACTGTCCCCTACTACCTACCCATGGGCCTCTACTGTCCCCTACTACCTACCCATGGGCCTCTACTGTCCCCAACTACCTACCCATGGGCCTCTACTGTCCCCAAACTACCGAACCATGGGCCTCTACTGTCCTTTACTACCTACCCATGGGCCTCTACTGTCCCTCACTACCTACCCATGGGCCTCTACGTCCCCACTACCCTAACCAGGGCCTCTACTGTACCCAACTACCTACCCATAGGCCTCTACTGTCCCAACTAACTACCTGGGCTCTACTGTCCCCAACTACCTAACCATGGGCCTCTACTGTCTCCTACTATCTACCCATGGGCCTCTACTGTCCCCACTACCTACCCATGGGCCTCTACTGTCCCCAACACTACTGGCTCACTCACGTAACCTACCATGGGCCTCTACTGTCCCACTACCTACCCATGGGCCTCTACTGTCCCCTACTACCTACCCATGGGCCTCTACTGTCCCCAACTACCTAACCATGGGCCTCTACTGTCCCCTACTACCTCCCCATGGGCCCCTACTGTCCCCTACTACCATACCTCCATGGGCCTACTGTCCCCAACTACCTACCCATGGGCTCTATGTCCCCTACTACCTACCCATGGGCCTTCTACTGTCCCCCAACTACCTAACCATGGCCTCTACTGTCCTTTACTACCTACCCATGGGCCTCTACTGTCCCTCACTACCTACCCATGGGCCTCTACTGTCCCCAACTACCTAACCATGGGCCTCTACTGTACCCAACTACCTACCCATAGGCCTCTACTGTCCCCAACTACCTAACCATGGGCCTCTACTGTCCCCTACTACCTACCCATGGGCCTCTACTGTCCCCTACTACCTACCCATTGGCCTCTACTGTCCCCAACTACCTACCTATGGGCCTCTGCTGTACAAAACTACCTAACCATGGGCCTCTACTGTCCCCTACTACTTACCCATGGGCCTCTATTGTCCCCTACTACCTACCCATGGACCTCTACTGTCCCCAACTACCTAACCATGGGCCTCTACTGTACCCTACTACCTACCCATGGGCCTCTACTGTCCCCAACTATCTACCTATGGGCCTCTACTGTCCACAACTATCTAACCATGGGCCTCTACTGTCCCCTACTACCTACCCATGGGCCTCTACTGTCCCCTACTACCTACCCATGGGCCTCTACTGTCCCCAGCTACCTAAACATAGGCCTCTACTGTCCCCTACTACCTACCCATGGGCCTCTACTGTCCCCTACTACCTAACCATGGGCCTCTACTGTTCCCAACTACCTAACCATGGGCCTCTACTGTACACAACTACCTAACCATGGACCTCTACTGTCCCCTACTACCTACCCATGGGCCTCTACTGTCCCCTACTACCTACCCATGGGCCTCAACTGTCCCCAACTACCTAACCATGGGCCTCTACTGTACCCTACTACCTACCCATGGGCCTCTACTGTCCCCAACTACCTACCTATGGGCCTCTACTGTCCACAACTATCTAACCATGGGCCTCTACTGTCCCCCACTACCTACCCATGGGCCTCTACTGTCAGAGCTTTCCCCAACTTCTACCTACCCATGGGCTTTGGCTCATTTTAAATCTTTATCTGCAACTATTTTCTTGCTGACCTGTGACAGGGATAGGTATAGGAAGAGCTATTAATTCATGCAACAGTGAGTGAAGATCGTTGACTGGTCCCCATAGCAAGCATTCGTATGGAATAATAGATTGCACGATTATTGGGCAACAAGCTTGCATCATGGATCACATCTAATTGAATAGGAGTAGGATCCTAGAGTCTGCATTCTATATGGAATACATTTATTTTGTTATTGATCGGCACAAGTAGGAAATCTATGGGAGACTCCTAGCATCTATGGAATCAGGATACATTCAGAACTCTGCACAGTGGAAATCTATGGGTCCTGCATTCTGATGGATACATAGGACTTGCACAGTAGGACAGAGGCTATGGGAGTCCTAAGATCTATGGTTTATGGATACATAGACTCTGCAACAGTAGGAAAGCTAGGGGGAGTCCTAGACCCATTCTAATGGGAATACCATTAGATCCTTGCACAGTAGGAAATCTTATGGGAGGTAGTCCTAGCATCTCATGGTATGGAATACTTAGACTCTGCACAGGTAGCGAAACTCTATGGAAGTCCTCGCATTCTAATGGAATACATAGATTCTGCACCAAGCTGGAAACTCTATTGAGTCCCTAGCATTCTATGGAATAACATTAAGACTCCTGCACAGTAGTAAATCATGGAGGTCCTCGCATTCTAGTTGGAATACATTTAGATTCGCTGCACGTGGATAACCTCTATGGGAAGATCCAAGCATTTATGGAATCATAGATTATTCAGTAGGGAAATCTATGGGAGGAATCCTAAGCATTCTAAATGGAATACATTAGATTCTCTAGGTCCTGTAGGAAATCTATGGGAGTCTCCGCCATTCTTGGAATAACATTAGATTCTGTACATTGTAGGAAATCTATGGGAGGACCACTAAGGACAGGAATTCTATGAATACATTAGATTCTTTGCCCACAGTGGGAAAATCTAGGGAGCTCCTAGCATTCTATGAATACATTAGATTCGTGTAACAGTAGGAAATCTATGGCAGTAAGTCCTAGCATTCTATGACATCACCTTAGCGACTCTGACAGTAGAGAAATCTAGGGAGTCCTCCAGCATTTCTATGGCTACTTGGAAACTTAGGACTCTTCGCACAGAGGAAATCTTGGGAAGTCCTAGCATTCTATGGTATGGAATACATTAGACTCTGCAACAGTAGGGGAAATATATGGGAGTCCTAGCATTCTATTAATACAGATTAGTTTCTGCACAGTAGGACTCTATGGAGATCCCTACGCATTCTATGGAAATACATTAGATTCTGTACAGGTGGGAAATCCTATGGGAGTCCTGAGCATCCTATGGAATACATTAGATTCTGCACAGTGGGAATCTATGGGAGTCCTAGCATTCTATTGAATACATTAGATTCTGCACAGTAGGAAATCTATGGGAGTCCTCGCATTCTATGGAATACATTAGATTCTGCACAGTAGAAATCTATGGGAGCCTAGCATTCTTATGGAATACATTAGATTCTGCACAGTAGGAAATCTATGGGAGTCCTAGCATTCTATGAATACATTAGACTCTGCACAGTAGGAAATCTAGGGAGTCCTTGCATTCTATGGAAATACATAGACTCTGCACAGTAGGAAATCTATGGGAGTCCTAGCATTCTATGGTATGGAATACATTAGACTCTGCCAGTAGGAAATCTATGGGAGTCCAATAGCATTCTTGGAATACATTAGACTCTGCACAGTAGAAATCTATGGGAGTCCTAGCATTCTATGTATGGAATACATTAGACCTGCACAGTAGGAAAATCTATGGGAGTCCTGCATTCTATGGAATACATTAGATTCTGCACAGTGGAATCTATGGGAGTCCTAGCATTCTATGGAATACATTAGACTCTGCACAGTAGGAAATCTATGGGAGTCCTCGATTCTATGGAATACATTAGATTCGGCTGCACAGTGGGAAATCTATGGGAGTCCTAGCATTCTATGGAATACATAGATTCTGTACAGTAGGAAATCTATGGGAGTCCTAGCATTCTATGGAATACATTAGATTCTGCACCCGAGGCAAATCTATGGGAGTCTAGCATTCTAGGAATCATTAGATCTGCACAGTGGGAAATATATGGGGAAGTCCTAGCATTCTATGGAATACAATAGATTCTGCACAGGGGGAAATCTATGGGAGTCCTAGCATCTATGGATACATTAGATTCTGCACAGTGGGAAATCTATGGGGAGCCCTAGCATTCTATGGAATACATTAGACTCTGCAAAGTAGGAAATCTATGGGAGTCCTCGCATTCTATGGAATACTTAGATTCTGCCACAGTGGGAAATCTATGGGGAGTCCTAGCATTCTATGGAATACATTAGATCTGCACAATGGGAATCTATGGAAGTCATGGCATTCTATGGAATACATTAAACTCTGTACAGTAGGAAATCTGATGGTAGTCCTAGCATTCTATGGAATACATTAGATTCTGCACAGTGGGAAATCTATGGAGTCCTAGCATTCATGGAAACATTAGACTCTGCACAGTAGGAAATCTATGGGAGTCCTAGCATTCTATGGAATACATTGACTCTGCACACAGTAGGAAATCTATGGGAGTCCTAGCATTCTATGGAATACTTAGATTCTGCGCAGTGGGAAATCTATGGGAGTCCTAGACATTCTATGGAAATACATTAGATTCTGTACAGTGGGAAATCTATGGGAGCCTCGCATTCTATGGAAGACATTAGATTCTGTACAGTGGGAAATCTAGGGGAGTCCTAGCATTCTATGGAATACCATTAGATTCTGTACAGTAGGAAAATCTATGGGAGTCCCTAGCATTCTATGGAATAATTTAGTTCTGCACAGTGGGAAAAATCTATGGGAGTCCTATCATTCTATGGAATACATTTGAGTCGCCACAGTAGGAAATCATGGGGATCCTAGATTCTATGGAATACATTAGACTCTGCACAGTGGGAATCTATGGAGTCCTCGCATTCTATGGAATACATTAGATTCTGCACAGTGGGAAATCTTATGGAGTCCTAGCATTCTATGGAATACTAGATTCTGCACAGTGGTGAAAATCTATGGGAGTCCTCGCATTCTATGGAATACATAGATTCTGCACAGTAGGAAATCTATGGGAGTCCTAGCATTCTATGGAATACATTAGATTCTGCACAGTGGGAAAATCTATGGGAGTCCTAGCATTCTATGGAATACATTAGACTCTGGTACAGTACGAAATCTATGGGAAGTCAGGGCCGCCATCAGGGGGGTACAGGTGATATCTCTGTAGCGGGCCCGAGAGGCTTCTGGGGCCCGGAGAGGGAGACCACATGTGGGGCGCCTCACCCGCTTTATTAACTTTTTTTTTGCAGCTGCCGCGAGCACCGTCCGTCCGCCGGCGTGATGCACAACTTAGTTGAAGACCGGCTTCAAGACTGTGCCCTCCTCTTTTTCCTCCTCCTTCAGGACATCGGGGGAGGTGGAGGTAGGATTCGGAAGGAGGGGAGCTGCCCCGAATCCCCGCGACTTGCCTTTCTATCTCCGCTGGCACCGCCGCGCGTAGCCGTGACGTCATGGCGCCGCCGCGCAAGTAGGGACGGACTGGCGCCTAGGACGCGTGGCACACACTGAGTCTCTGACCAATGGGGAGTCACTAGTTCGGAGGAGGAGGAGTCTGGAGGACTCAATACATTCCTGGCTGAGTGCAGTCTTATAGATAGATAGATAGATAGATAGCAGAGTAGTTAGATAGATAGTAGCAGAGTAGTTTAATAGATAGCAAGTTAGATAGATAGATAAAGATAGATAGATAGGTAGATAGATAGCAGAGATAGATAGATGATAGATAGATAGATAGCAGATTATAGAGAGTATAGTGATAGTTAGGTGTATATAGATACAGTAGTAGAGCAGTAGATATAGAGAGCAGTTAGATGATGATAGATAGATAGATAGCAGAGTTAGATAGATAGATTATAGATAGAATAGCAGAGTTAGATAGATACGATAGATAGATAGTCTAGATTAGATAGATAGCAGAGTTAGATAGATAGATAGCATAATTAGATATAGATATAGCAGAGTTAGATAGATAGATAGATAGCAGAGTGATAGATTAGATAGCAGAGTTAGATAGATTGCTATCTATCTATCAACTCTGTATCTATCTATCTATCTAACTCTGCTATCTATCATCTATCTATCTAACTCTGCTATCTATCTACTATCTATCTACACTCTGCTATCTATCTATCTAATTATGCTATCTATCTATCTATCTATCTATCTAACTCTGCTATCTATCTATCTATCTATCTAACTGCTTATCTATCTATCTATCTACTCTGCTATCTATCTATCATCTAACTCTGGATCTATCTATCTATCATCTATCTATCATCTATCTAACTGATAGATAGCAGAGTAGATAGATAGATGGATTTAGATAGATACTAGATGATAGCAGATTAGATAGATAGATAGATGAGTTATAGATAGATAGATAGCATAATTAGATAGATAGATAGCAGAGTTAGATAGATAGATAGATAGCAGAGTTAGATAGATTGCTATCTATCTCTAACTCTGCTTATCTATAACTATCTGCTATCTATCTATCTATCTAACTCTGCTTCTACTCTCTATATCTATCTAATGCTATCATCTATCTAATCATCTATCTATCTATCTATCTAACTCTGCTATCTATCAGATATCTAATCTAAATCTGCTATCTCAACTCTGCTATCTATCTGAGTTAGATAGATAGATAGATAGATAGATAGCAGAGTTGATAGATAGATAGATAGCAGAGTAGAGTAGATAGATAGCAGAGTTGATAGTAGATAGCATAATTAGATAGACGCAGAGTTAGATAGATAGATAGATAGCAGAGTTAGATAGATAGATAGCAGAGTTAGATAGATTGCTATCTATCTATCTAACTCTGCTATCTATCTATCTATCTAACTCTGCTATCTATCTATCTATCTATCTAACTCTGCTATCTATCTATCTATCTATCTACTCTGTATCTATCTATCTATTATGCTATCTATCTATCTATCACTAACTCTGCTATCTCTATCTATCTATCTAACTCTGCTATCTATCTATCTACTAACTCTGCTATCTATCTACTATCTAACTGCTATCTATCTATCTTACTAACTCTGCTATCTATCTATCTATCTATCGATCTATCTATCTATTTCTATTATCTATCTATCATCTAACTCAGATAGAAGCAGAGTTAGATATAAGATAGCAGATTTAGATAGATAGCTAGATAGATAGCAGAGTTAGATAGATAGATAGATGAGTTAGATAGATAGATAGCATAATTAGATAGATAGATAGCAGAGTTAGATAGATAGATAGATAGCAGAGTTAGATAGATTGCTATCTATCTATCTAACTCTGCTATCTATCTATCTAACTCTGCTATCTATCTATCTATCTATCTAACTCTGCTATCTATCTATCTAATTATGCTATCTATCTATCAACTCATCTATCTATCTATCTAACTCTGCTATCATCTAGCTATCTATCTAATCTGCTATCTATCAACTCTGCTATCTATCTGAGTTAGATAGATAGATAGATAGATAGATAGAGATAGAGATAGATAGATAGATAGATAGCAAGTTAGATAGATAGCGAGATAGTGATAGATAGATAGATAGATAGATAGATAGATAGATAGATAGCAGAGTTAGTAGAAGATAGCTTAGATAGTAGTAGTGAGTTGTGTAGTGATAGCTGGAGTTAGATGATGTTAGTGTAGATGGGTGAGTAGTTAGATAGAGATTAGATAGATAGCAGATTAGATAGCAGAGTTGATAGATAGATAGATAGCAGATAGATAGATAGAAGCAGAGATAGATAGATAGACAGAGATATAGTAGCAGAGTTAGATAGATAGATAAGATAGATAGATAGCAAGTTAGATAGATAGCAGAGTTAGATAGATACAGTTAGATAGATAGAGAGACACAGAGAGATAGACAAGAAGCAGATAGACATAGTAAAATAGATAAACAAGAGGCAGATTATAGATAGAGATAGATATACAGAGAGAGAGAGGGACAGATAGAGAATAGATATACAGAGAGAGAGAGGGACAGACAGAGATAGATAGGGCAGAGGTCCATGTAGAAGGTACAAGAAGGTCTCCCGGCCAAAGGTGTGGGCAAGCATCTGACTACAACTGAACACAGCAGTAAGTTTAAATGACCAAATGCTACCAGTTATTAAAATTGCCAGTTTACTGTGTCTTTGTGTCATTATTTGTGTCCTCTGTCCAACTCTCTGATCTTCTATCGCTGTCTTTTTTCACTGTCTTTCTGTCTATCACTATCAGGCTGTGTGTCTTTGTTTGTGGTTGTCTGTCTTGTCTTTTTGGCCATCTCTATTAAGTACATAGTGGGTGTGGCCTAATTGGGGCGGAGAAAGGGGCATGGCCCCTAATCTTCTTAGTTAAAGGGGGGGGGGTCTCTTGTGTGGGGACTGGTGTTCCAATGATCTCCTGTGGTGGCGCCTGCAGGTATTATGTGTGGGGAGGTAATTACTATAGGGGGTGTGTGCAGCTGGGGCCAGTAATTACACTAGTTATGGGGCCCTGAAAATTCTGATGTTGGCCCTGATGGGAGTCCTAGCATTCTATGGAATACATTAGATTCCCCACAGTGAAAATCTATGGGAGTCCTAGCATTCTATGGAATACATTGATTCTGTACAGTAGGAAATCTATGGGAGTCCTAGCAATCTATGGAATACATTAGATTCTGTACAGTAGGAAATCTATGGGAGCCCTAGCATTCTATGGAATACATTAGACTCTGTACAGTAGGAAATCTATGGGAGTCCTAGCATTCTATGGAATACATTAGATTCTGTACAGTGTGGAAATCTATGGGAGTCTAGTCATTCTATGGAATACATTAGACTCTGCCACAGTAGGAAATCTATGGGAGTCCTCGCATTCTATGGAATACATTAGACTCTGTACAGTAGGAAATCTATGGGAGTCCTAGCATCTATGGAATACATAGACTCTGTACAGTAGGAAATCTATGGGAGTCCTAGCATTCTATGGAATACATTAGATGATTGGGATTGGTGCTTGTATAGCCCTATAACACACATTCTATATAACTATCATTTGATAACATTACATTCCTTGTTGTATTTTCGAGCTTTACACACAACGTGTGGTTCATTAAAAGTCAGTTATTCAGCTTTGCTATATTGATATTAAACATTTGAACTGATTGAATGATTAACTCCATAATAAAGTCCAAGACTTTTTGTTGCAGTCCTGGTTATTAGGTGTGTTGGTGTTTCTCTAGAGATCTCTGGTAAACAGACCGTGTGACATATTATACTGACCAAAGTGCAGGCCCCGCTTTATGGGACTGTCACCTGATAAGGTGATAGAAACAAGCGCGCCTATGAGGACTCCAACCACCCATCAGGGTTAATCAGTAATCCCGGAAGGGACGCTCCCAATCCTATAGAGTTAGCATAGCAATACAATAGACTTTACTCTATTGTTTAATTAAAAAATTATTATTTGGAAATTCAAGAGAAAGAAACGCCATGAAGAAAAAAAATCCAAACAAGAAGAGAAGGGGCCCATATCAAAGTGCCCAGATCACGGCGTTCAAACAGCAACGGATCCCGGCCTGGAGGCTCACACTCTCTGCCAACGCTTGTCCTTTCCTCTTTCTTTCTTATTGGCAGTTTCTGCCTCGCGTGGGGATCATTGGATTGTATCCACGGTGAATATTCAGGATTATGGGTAAGTAGTGACAATAATTCATAGTGTCTCATTCAATTACCCCCATGGTAGTGGCAACCCATTCATTAAAGGACAAGTTAACATGCACAGACAAAGAAAACTTTTTTCTAAATCTGATATTAGCATAGCAGTTTAAACTTTTTATTCCATCGTCCTATTCTCTGCACTAACGTAAATTAGATAACATAGTAACATAGTAATAAGGTTGAATAAAGACATTCGTCATCAAGTCCAACCTATTCCCTTTTTTTTTTTTTTTTTTTTTTTTAACCCTACCTAACAGTTGATCCAGAGGAAGGCAAAAAACCCCAGCTAAAAAAGGGGGCAAAAAATTCCTTCCTGACTCCAAACGGCAATCGGAAAGTATCCCTGATCAACCAGATCTATATGCTTAATACCGTAATTCTCAATATTTTTTAGTTTTAGAAACTTATCCAGGCCTTTTTTAAAGTTATTCAATGAACTTCCATTACCACCTCGCTGGAAGACAGTTCACAGTTTCACCGTTCTCACTTGTAAGAAACCTCTCCTAACTTGAAGATGAAACTTCTTTTCTTCCAACCTTAAAGGATGTCCCGAGTCCTCTGATATGACCTATTAGTGAACAATGCACCAGAGAGTTCACTGTATGGGCCATTAATAATTTGTATAAGGTTATCATGTCCCACGCAACCGCCGCTTCTCCAATGTAACAGCCCTAACTTGTCTAATCTGCCTGCATATTCAAGCCCCTCCATTCCCCTTATAATTATGTTGCCCTTCTCTGAACTGCCTCAATTTCCAAGATGTCCTTTTGTATATGGGATTCCAAAACTGCACCGCATATTCCAAATGTGGCTTTACCAGTGCCTGTAAAGAGGGAGAATAATATTTTCTCTCTTGATTCCATTTCCCCTCTTTATACAAGACAATATCTTGCTAGCTGTTCTACCTGGCATTGTTTGCTACAGCTAGTCTGTTATCTACCAGAACCCCCAAATCTTTTTCCATTTCAGATGCACTTAACACAGAGTTATTTATGGTGTAGGTGGCACAGGGATTATTAAATCCCAAATGCATCACCTTACATTTATCAACATTGAATCTCATCTGCCATTCTGCTGCCCATTTTGATAATCTATCTAGGTCTGCTTGCAGCACTTGCACATCATTGGAAGTTTCCAAAGCTCTGCAATAATTTAGTGTCATCAGCAACACAGAGACCTTGCTCTCAATGCCCCCTTCTAAGTCATTTATAAACAGATTAAAACAGAAGCGGCCCCAGTACAGAACCCTGAGGAACTCCGCTTAGAACTTTAGCCCACATAGATGTAGCTCCATTAACCACCACTCTCTGTTGCGTCCAATACCAGTTCTCTATCCATGAAACAAATGTTTTCTTCAAGGCCAAACAGTCCTCAGTTTATACATTAGTCGCCTATGTGGCACAGTATCAAAGGCTTTTGCAAAATCCAAATTACCACATCCACAGCTGTGCCTGATCTAACTTCTTACTCACTTCTTCATAAAAAACCAATTAAATTGTCTGGCATGATCTATTTCTCATAAATCCATGCTGACTACTACTAATAAGATGATCTCTGGAGACAAAGTCAAGGATATGATCCCTTAACAAAGTTTCCATCACCTTCCCTACCACTGATGTTAGGCTTACAGGTCTATAGTTACCAGGCTGTGAACGACTACCTTTTTGAAATATGGTATTACATTGGCTTTTTTCCAATCCAGCGGCACATCCCCAGACAAAAGCGAATCTGAAAAGATGAGACACAGTGGTCTTTCTAAACTGAACTAAGCTCTTTTTAAAATCCTAGGATGCAAACCATCTGGTCCTGGCGCTTTATTGATATTAACTTTGTCTAATTGATTCCGTACCATCCTCTGTTATCCAATGTGAAAACTCTTCATTTCCTCCCTGCACATTGTTACATCCCTACTGTAAGGATTCTCAACAGTAAAAACCGATGTAAAAAAACGGTTTAGCAGATTAGCCTTTTCGGCATCCTCTACAACCACCTCAGCTTCATTATTTAATGGTCCACATTCTCAGTCCTCATTTTTAACCATTATATACTTAAAAAACATCTTGGGGTTGGACTTGCTTTGTTCGGCAATCCGTATTTCATTTTCATTTCTATTTTAGCTAGTTTAATTGCTTTCTTGCACTCTTTATTACAACTTTTGATGAGTCCCTGTAAGCCGTTCTGTGCCTTCTGCTTTCAAAATTTTAAAAGCCCTTTTCTTTTTTTCCATTTCCCTTTTTACCTGAGCATTAAGCCATGCAGGAGTGGACCTAATTTTTTTACACTTGTTTCCTAAAGGTACCGATTTGGAAATGTTATAGTTTAATATCCCTTTAAAAGTGGTCCACATCTGCTCAGTATCTTTACCTAGAAACAGTTCCCCCCAGTCTATGAGCAGGAGCGATTCCTTTAAAAGCATAAATTAGCTTTCCTAAAGTTAAAAGTTTTTGTTAAGCCAGTGCACTTTAGTTTTCTGCAACCTATATTAAATGACCTATATCATGGTCACATTTCCCTAAGCTTCCCATTACCTTCATCTCCAAAATGAGCTCGGGTTTAGATATCACCAGATCCAACAACGCATTCTTTCTAGTAGGAACTTCTACCATCTTGTAAAGAAAATGCTCATATAGGAAATTTAAGAACTTATACCTTTTGAGGTGCTGGCAGTTCCATTACTCCAATCTATTTCAGGTAGTTAAAATCCCCCATAACCAGAACATGCCCCATACCAGCAGCCTTCGCCAACTGCATATGGAGATTCATTTCCACCTCTTCCCCGGCATTTGCGGCTTATAACACACTCCAACAATTAATTTACCCACCTTCTTGCTTCCTGTACACAGTTCCACCCATAATGTTTCTGCCGCATCGTTTGCTCCCCCATCTATTCCATCTTTTAATTTGGCTTCAATTCCTGTTTAACATATACATACTCCTCCTCCTTTCTTATTAACTCGGTCATGTCTAAATAAGGAGTACCCTTCAATATTTACTGTCCAGTCGTGTGAATCATTAAGCCATGATTCTGCTATACCAAATTACATCATACCTTTCCTTAACGCTATTATTTCAAGTTCGCCGGTTTTTCCAGCCAGACTCCTTGCATTTGTAAACATACATTTTAGATTATCACTTGATTTACTTCCATACATGGTCGTACATGCCTCCTTATCCTCTATGCTCCCCCCTCCTCCTTCTCCTCCCTCCTTGGTGTTACTAGCCCCCAGATCCCAACTTCTCTATCTACCCCTGTGTAGTTAAACGTTCCCTCCCCCCCCATACCTAGTTTAAAATCTCCTCCAACCCCCTAGCCATCTTCTCCCCCAAAACAGTTGCACCATCACCATTGGGTGCAATCCGTCACTACTAAAAGCCTGTAGCCAACAGAAAGTCAGCCCAGTTCTCTAAAAACCAAACCCCATCTCCTCTCTCTCACACTCTAGCCAGCTCACCGCATTTATACTCTGAGCTCCCGTTGCCTCCCTAGCGTAGCACGTGGCTGCGGTAGTATTTCTGAAATCACTACCCTGGAGGTCCTTGCTTTTAACTTGGCCCCTAATTCTCGGAAATCATTTTTAAGGACCTCACCTCCACCTCTAACTTTGTCATGGCACAATGTGAACCAAGACCGCCGGGTCACTCCCAGCCCCACCCAATAATCGTCTACACGATCCACCACATGTCGAACCCTAGCACCAGGCAGACAACACACTGTTCGGCATGCAGGGTCCTGGCGACAGATTACCCTATCTACCCTTCTAATAATAGAATCCCCTACCACTACCACCTGTCTATCCTTCCTAGCCCCCAGTTCTCCCTCCCTTGTATTGGAGATGGCCGTCCCCTGGGTGCTCAAGGGAAAGGCCCGCTCCATACATGCTGCTTCCGAGCCATCGTCCTCCACATCTTCACCTAAAATGGCAAATCTGTTGGGATCGACCAGCTGGGAAGAAGCCCCCCTATCCTTCCGTCCCCTACTTCCCCTGGTGACCCTTACAAATCTATCTTCCTTCTCCACCTTATCTGCCCATCTCCACCCACACTTTACTGGCCCCTGCCAGTACCTGCTTTCCCCGGTTTGCCAAGTCCTGCTGCTGCAAGTTACCCTTAGATTCTTACCTCATATCCAGATGGGCAACCCACTCACATCTACACACATACAGGGTCCCCTGGGGCGGCTGCTCCAAGATCCCATACATGCGGCAGGATGCACATTGCGCGGGCCCCAACAAAACTGTCCATACTAAACAGCAATACCACAGCAGACACACGCAGAAGAATAGTGTTGTTCTTAAACGCTTTCTTGTTTTAAACGCTTAGTTTCTAACGCTGTCAATTCTCTTAAAAAACAGAAAAATCTCTTTTAAAACACAAATCGCTAGAGCTAATCGCTCATGGGAAGGCCTTAAATGAGGTTCAAAACCAACCAGAGCCAACAGGCCTCAGCCAATTTAAACAATTAGTTACATCCCCATCCAATCAGAAGAGAGAGAGAAAAAAAAAAACCCTTTCCTTTGTCTCCTACCAGCCCCCGCTCCACAGGTAACAGTGTTTTTTAAACACAGATATTGTTTTAGTAATCCAGTGCTTTGAGTTTCACAATTCCTACCACCTTATTCAAGCAGTAAGTAGTAAAAAAAAAATAAAATACACTAGTGATTAATTACTTACACAGGCACCCTCCTAGAAATAAATTAGTGTTAGGTTAGTACATTTACTAGGCTGCAACCTACATTTAAACGCTTTAGTTTTTTAACGCTGTCAATTCTCTTAAAAACAAAAAACTCTTAAACCAAATCGCTCAGATAATCGCTCATGGGAAGCCTTAAATGAGGTTCAAAGAAATATAAAAATACAAAACATACATTTAATCAGTTCAATAAAGGATTATTGGCCTTGGGGCTTTTCTTGTGTATATGGTTGTTTCTGAATATTATCAGTCGCGGTCAATTTAAATAAAATTGGTCACTGAGTAAGTGAATAATGCGGCCCATACACTAGACCCTTACCTCCTAATGTTCCTGTGATATTGGAACAACTCCTGGCCAATCATGAGGTTGATATTAAAGGGCCAGGATGGGGAGCGTAGCGGGGGTGTGGGGGAGGTATAAAGAGTCACAGTAAATATTCATTAATACGATGAACGGACGTATTTATAGGGTATTGAATGGATATTTAGATTGATCCTTTCACTGGACACAGTGACTTTTACGATGTTACTATCAGTTTTTGTTTGTGCAATAAAGGATTGTTATATTGGTAATTACCTTTATAAATACGGCCCGAACTCCTGGTTCTGATCCACCATATCCAACTTACATATCAGAATCTTCCCTAATCAAACTGCACATTTGTGCTGCATTAGTAAATATCCAGTGACATATCCAAGGAGCTATTCCTATTTACTAGCCAACCTGGGCAGGTTATTAAAGGGAAGGTCCCTCTCCTAAGATAATGTTTATGTCACAGCCGCGTTTTTATAAGTAGAATAACTGAGCCTGGGAGCCTGGGAGTAAAACGAAAAGGAGTTTGTGGGATTGAACTATGTGAGGTAAAATTTCTTAGGAGGGACGACATGTCTGCAGGGGACCCGGTAGGGCCCCCTTTGGCTCTGGCCCCATAGTAACCGCTATGGTTGCTATAGTGATTCTTACAACCCCTTGCCACATGGTTACTAAAAGTAAATGGGAGCTGCTCAATGGTTGCACTGCAAGATTTAAACAAGCAAATGCAACCTGTACAGGAAAATGTTTTATTCATAACCAAAAATGTTCATAGAAACAAACCATACCACTAAATATATAGCAGGGTCCAAATGTCTGAAAACATTCCCTGGATGCCTTCTGATATTGTGAGTGCTGTAGTGGAATGCTGGGAGTTATATTTTTCAAACAAATTTAGGCCCACATGTGGAGGTCCCTGGTATAAAGTGCAATGTACACAATATATCCCTACTGTCCCCAACTACCTAACCATGGCCTCTACTGTCCCCTACTACCTAACCATGGGCCTCTACTGTCCCTACTACCTACCCATGGTCCTTACTGTCCCAACCTACTACTATGGCCTCTACTGTCCCCAACTACCTACCCATGGTCCCTACTGTCCCCAACTACCTAACCATGGCCTCTATTGTCCTTTACTACCTACCCATGGGCCTCTATGTCCCTCATACCTACCCATGGGCCTACTTGTCCCCAATTACCTAACCATGGGCTCTACTGTACCCAACTACCTACCCATGGGCTCTACTGTCCCCTACTACTACCTACCCATGGTCCTCTACTGTCCCCAACTACCTACCCATGGTCCTCTACTGTCCCCAACTACCTACCCATGGTCTCTAACTGTACCCTACTACCTACCCATGGTCCTCTACTGTCCCCCACTACCTACCCATGGTCCTCTACTGTCCCCAACTACCTACCCATGGTCCTCTACTGTCCCCAACTACCTACCCATGGGCCTCATACCCTCTACCTACCCATGGTCCTCTACTGTCCCCACTACCTACCCATGGTCCTCTACTGTCCCCAACTACCTACCCATAGGCCTCTACTGTCCCCAACTACCTAACCATGGGCCTCTACTGTCCCTACTACCTACCCATGGGCCTTTACTGTCCCCTACTACCTACCCATGGGCCTCTACTGTACCCTACTACCTAACCATGGGCCTCTACTGTACCCAACTACCTACCCATGGTCCTCTACTGTCCCCAACTACCTAACCATGGGCCTCTACTCTCTTTACTACCTACCCATGGGCCTCTACTGTCCCTCACTACCTACCCATGGGCCTCTACTGTCCCCAACTACCTAACCATGGGCCTCTACTGTACCCAACTACCTACCCATAGGCCTCTACTGTCCTCAACACTACCTAACCATGGGCCTCTACTGTCCCCAACTACCTAACCATGGGCCTCTACTGTACCCTACTACCTACCCATGGGCCTCTTACTGTCCCCAACTACCTACCTATGGGCCTCTACTGTCCACAACTACCTAACCATGGGCCTCTACTGTCCCCTACTACCTACCCATGGGCCTCTACTGTCCCCTACTACCTACCCATGGGCCTCTACTGTCCCCAACTACCTAACCTGGCCTCTACTGTCCCCTACTACCTACCCATGGGCCTCTACTGTCCCCTACTACCACCTGGGCCTACTGTCCCCAACTACCTACCCATGGGCCTCTAGTGTCCCCTACTACCTACCCATGGTCCTCTACTGTCCCCAACTACTCACCATGGGCCTCTACTGTCCTTTACTACCTACCCATGGGCCTCTACTGTCCCTCACTACCTACCCATGGGCCTCTACTGTCCCCAACTACCTAACCATGGGCCTCTACTGTACCAACTACCTACCCATAGGCCTCTACTGTCCCCAACTACCTAACCTGGGCCTCTACTGTCCCCTACTACCTACCCATGGGCCTCTACTGTCCCTACTACCTACCCATTGGCCTCTACGTCCCCAACTACCTACCTATGGGCCTCTGCTGTACAAAACACCTAACCATGGGCCTCTACTGTCCCCTACTACTACTACCCATGGGCCTCATTGTCCCCTACTACCTACCCATGGACCTCTACTGTCCCCAACTACCTAACCATGGGCCTCTACTGTACCCTACTACCTACCCATGGGCCTCTACTGTCCCCAACTATCTACCTATGGGCCTCTACTGTCCACAACTATCTAACCATGGGCCTCTACTGTCCCCTACTAACCTACCCATGGGCCTCTACTGCCCTACTACCTACCCATGGGCCTCTACTGTCCCCACTACCTAAACATAGGCCCTACTGTCCCCTACTACCTACCCATGGGCCTCTACTGTCCCCTACTACCTAACCATGGGCCTCTACTGTTCCCAACTACCTAACCATGGGCCTCTACTGTACAACACTACCTAACCATGGACCTCTACTGTCCCCTACTACCTACCCATGGGCCTCTACGGTCCCCTACTACCTACCATGGGCCTCAACTGTCCCCAACTACCTAACCATGGGCCTCTACGTACCCTACTAACTACCAACACTACCCAATAGGGCCTCTACGTCCACAACTATCTAACCATGGGCCTCACTGTCCCCCACTACCTACCCATGGGCCTCTACTGTCAGAGCTTTCCCCAACTTCTACCTACCCATGGCTTTGGCTCATTTTAAATCTTTATCTGCAACTATTTTCTTGCTGACCTGTACAGGGATAGGTAACCAGTAGTTATCAAGATGGTTTAAAAACTACAACTCCCATAACTCACTCTATAGCCAAGGAATGCTGGGAGTTATAGTTTTCAAAGATCTGGAGATCTACTGGCTACCTATCTATTATTTACTTACTATATCCTGCAGAATATACATTTTAATCTCCACCCACTGTGTAAACTTGCATTATGGGAGACAGTAAAAGTTACAATGAGCAGGTACCATAACAGAGGGTTATGGGTAGGGAGCAGGTGGAGCTGTAGTGAAATATCTACACCTTTATATCGGTGTAGAACATAGTAATTGAGGTTGAATAAAGACATACGTCCATCAGGTCCAACCTATTCACTTTTTTTTTTTAACCCTAACAGTTGATCCAGAGGAAGGCAAAAAAAAAGGGGGGGATTCCTTCCTGACTCCAAACGGCAATCAGAAAGTATCCCTGGATCAACCAGATCTACAGTATATGTATTAATACCAGTAATTCTCAATATTATACAGTATCCCGTACCAACCAGATCTACAGTATATGTATAATACCAGTAATGTTCAATATTATATAGTATCCCGTATAAAACCGAAAAATACAGTTATATGTATTAATACCAGTAATTCTCAATATATATAGTATCCCTGGAAAAGGAGAACATCCTGTACCATGAGAACTACAGTATATGTATTAATACCAGTAATTCTCAATATTATACAGTATCCCTGTACCAACCAGAACTACAGTATTGTATTAATACCAGTATTCTCAATATTATATAGTATCCCCGTACCAACCAGATCTACAGTATATGTATTAATACCGTAATTCTCAATATTAATAGTATCCCGTACCAACCGTTCTACAGTATATGTATAATACCAGTATTCTCAATATATATTATACCCCTGTACCAACCAGAACTACAGTATATGTATTAATACCAGTAATTCTCAATATTTTTAGTTTTTAGAAATGTATCCGGCCATTTTTAAAGCTATTCAATGAACTTGCCATTACCACATCTGCTGGTAACAGTTCCACCGTCCTCACTGTAAAGAAACTTCCTAACCTGAAGATGAAACTTTTTTTCTTCTAATCTTGGATGTCCACATGTCTTCTAATATGACCGATTAGTGAACAAAGCACCAGAGAGTTTATTGTATGGCCATTAATATATTTGTTATATTGTTAAGGTTAATACC